>JADNYI010000126.1:0-107873 GCA_015501065.1 Infundibulicybe gibba
TGTAGTGTTACCATTGAAAATTGCAGTTGATACCACACTCCATCGGAGATAAGAGCTCCACCAATGCAACAGAGAATTGGAGCGATGTGGGGCCATGCCACGAGAATATAACCAACTTAGTATTTTGCATGCTCTTCCTCATGTTTTTTTTTTTGCAACAAGAATGATCAGATGCCATAGTCAATTGTTGCGATTTGCGGAACGATATAGCACTCCGCAAAATGATGCACAGTCGAAGTCCCAATATTTAGTTCCGAAATACAGGATCTTGTGGAGCAACGAGCGCCTGACGTGAATCCACGACTAGTTGGCTTGGGAGCTTTCAGCGGTGAGCCGAACAACGATCTTCTGAAATTTCGCTCCAACCAATTGCTCCAGACTTTCAGTCGAATAATAAACTGAACTCCCAATGAATAGGATCGAAGACGGTGCTTTTGGACTCCCGGACGATGATCATAATATTGCTTAGCGCTGAGTCAGTGTCGGAGACGATGGGGCCTCCAATACGTAACTGCCTCTAGACAATAGGGTTGGAGATGGCGGGAAAACAAGCTGTGGATTTTGACCATGTGCCTTTGCATGAACCGGCTCAATAGCTCCCATAAGCTTTGTTGTTGCGCCACCGAAAGAATATCAGCTCACCTCGTACCCCGTGTCCCGTCAACTTTGGCATGTATGTCACTTTCGGCCTCCCTACCAGCACCCTCAAGCGGAGACGGATCATGGGGGAAGTCCTCGAGCGTGGGCTGTGGATGCTGACTTCCAAACATCAAGCTATAGATCAGATATGAGGAATGAGGGCACCAATGTATTGTCGCCAGGCCACATCGATATAAAATTCAGCAACGAACGTTGTACTGGATGTTGCATTGATCTTTCCAGTTGCCTCCTGCCGACTGGTTTCCCATCAACCCGCCACTGTACCACCAAGAGTAAGTATCAACCCACGTATTCCAGGTTCCATTCCCGTTAACTTCGATAATGTCACGCGCGTCCAGGCTTCCGGCTTCCCCATTAGCATTCTTAAGCGAAGTCGAACTACAGGAAATAGTGATGTCCAACACGAAAAAAAATATTGAACGCGCTGCCCTTGGTCTCGCCGTCAAAAGGAGTTGCTCCTATTAGCTGGTCTTTCGTTGCATAGGTAAGAGTTATATCGCCAGATAATTTGATTCGTGGAGAGAACGTAGCTGTGCATTCATACCTAACCCCATCGGCGGTGAATTTGGCAAACGAACTGGTCGGGCACAGGCGATTCAAGTTTCCCACGTGCTGTGACTATCTTGATACTTAGAAACAGTGGAAGGCTGCGAGAGGAAGAGAGGGATGAACTTTTATCAGACAAAATTAGCGCTGTGATATACTCGCCATCACCAAAAGTACATAATATATAGTCGTGACAAAGCAACAGCCACACAAAAATATTGGGACACGGTCTTCGGCGATCCAAGCATCTACTCGATATTACATTTCTGTATCATACCGTACTGTCGCTCTTACACCATACTTTTAGTCCCACCGCCCAATGCCTGCCATCACATGCACCCCCAGAAGTGACGCCGTTGAACCACCTGGTGGTTGCGCACCGACGTCAGCTACGTAGTCGATGGCTGGCCGTATGCCATGGCGGTCACAGGGTCGTTGGCCCACCGCTATTGATGTGTGCGGATCCACTGTGTGTTGTGACTAGCAATGGTGATGATTGATATTTTTTGGGGAAAGGTTCGATCCTGCGTTGTATTTGTAAACGCCGAGTAAGTGACTGGCCTTCTCGCGCTGCACATAATGTTTATCATTTGGTATGTGGTACGATTGTCCCCCACTAGACGAGATTGATGCGAAGGTTAGTAAATAAATCAGTACGGTTGAAATCTGCGCCCAGCTGTTCAAGTTACAGATCGGGTAACATCAAGCGTTTGGTAGCAATGCCAGCATATTTGACAGCCAGGATTTAACAGGAAGTGCGGGTTTATAAACGAAGTGAGGTATATGGGGCCATACACCTCACGCCGTGTACAAATTCGCGACTTTTACCTCAGTGCTTGGGTGAGGGTAGCTATCAAGGTCTTTGTGGCTGACCCGATTGTAGTAGTACATGGAGGTTGAAGGGTGGTCAGAGAAGACTCGGAGCCGTGGTGTGGTCCATGAAGCCGCAATTTCCCAAAATCGCACTACAAAGGTGTTGAGCAGGGGCTATAAACTCGGGGTGGTGGACGAGATTCAAGGAACACACACACGTGCATATACTGCGGTGCGCACCATGCCTACTAGTAAACTTCGAGTCATAGGCCTCCGCACGCCCAGTTGAGCGCGACTGATTCCCGGCTTATGGCCTTTTAGACCGTCACCCACGAGTTCACCGTCGCGCGCCTGCTTGGGGACACGTACAAGGACGACGTGGTGATGTGATAGGGTCTTTAGCTCGCGCCGCAGGATTACCATCATTCCCACACCCGTCGACGGCATGGTGGGGAATACGGTATGTATTGTGGGGAGGATGATACTAAGTGCGGTCACCAGCGCTCTGGGATTTCAACCACAATACCGTCCTTGGGACGCCAGAATGGAATATTGAGATAACAGTCCTCACCATCAGGGGACCTAAACCTGAGGCGCGTGCCCTCCCCAACGATGAATGTTTCCCAATCTGGGTCAAGCTCCTCCACATTCGTTTGGTTGTTGGCCGGTTGGTAAGACTTTTCTATCGGAAAGACTTCTAGGTCTCGGTCGGGGGGTCCAGAGTCCACCAGGTATATGTGCATACCAGGGGGGACTGGCATATATTGCCCGTGCTGATCAACGAGGTCGAAATTGAATACATGGAAATCCCTCAGGTCGCCGCCCCACATCCGGAAAAAAATGTCCTTGGTGATTTCTCTGGTGAGGACAATCTCATCTGCAGACGGTTTACCCTAGAAACAGGATCAGCTGCGGTTGGAATCATTGTAAGGATGAGCGGCAGGATTTACAACTCGAATGACGGGTGTAGCGACTATCGACGCGGCTGCTTCGACCGACTCGGCGGCAGACTTTTCCCCGGCGACGCCGGCGCCGTTGATGCTGTACTCTTCTGATGGGAGGCTATACTTCTTCACTGTTTCCCTCGCACATGTGGCGAGCGCTGGGTCCATTCGGAGTGCGGCGGCGGGTAGTATTGGAGCGTAGTAGTGAGTACTATCGGAGGGGTAGTATCGGACTGTGGCTGGTGGGAATAGCGGACTTAAATCTGTTACAATGGGTCGATTCTCAGGCAGGAAAAGTATCGAATTGGTGTCAAATAGCCTTCAATGGCTCGGGAACGTAATTCCTACTGCCTTGGCTTTCCACGTGTCAGGAGTGCTCTTTTTGCGTTTCTCGATATCTGATTCTGATACTTAGAGATGCATCTGGCCGGTGGACGACGTCGTTCCGACCTAACGCGGAATTGGAGGTAATGTCGTTCCTCGATCGTGAGGGCCTTCGAGCTTCAAGTCCTGCTGGTCATCAGTGGGTGACGTTCCCACAAACATCCACAAACTGGCCAAACATGTGGATGGATCAATGGGGGCCGAGACCTCCCAGAAGGCCAGGCTTAGTTCCTCACCAAAGCCACATTACCAATCAGGTGAAAGACATACCTTGACGAGCTGAACACGATCATTTCTCCGGTCCAACATCAGATGCTCATCGAGGTCCGGTTGTGAGTCTTCTTCCACGCTGCCCCTCAGCGTCGACTGGCTTCCTTTCGCTATCGGATTGTCGAGCTATTGATATCAACGCTTTGTCAACAGTCGGCGCTCAGCATCAGGCACTCTTGACTCCTGAATTCAAACTTCAGAACTAGAAGATTTAAGCCTGATCGGCTGACGCCTCCACCCCGCCTACTACCCCCCACCGCGTCACCCCTTACAGCTAGCTCATTTTAGTGCTAGAATACGTCCATCGCACACGTTCCTCGGCCTTCTGAGCTAGGTGTTCCCTCAGGAAGTTCAAGAGTGGGGTCCGTTACATGCCAGTTGGATTGGGATAACCTGCTAGTGCTGAATTGTGTGTGCGAAAAATCGGGCGTTCAGCCTGGCGAACTCGGTACCTGCGGACCCGAGTTGTTAATCATGGTCAGTGGAGGTACAGCAGTGATTTAGCCTACGCAATGCCCATTGTTCCCTTAGGAATAGTCGAACTTGACGCCCTCCACTACGAGTAGGATGCTTATCTATGAGCGCGTTAGTCGTGTATTAGCATGGGAAGGTGAGGGAAAGGGGAACGGTGGTGATTCCAAGATTGACGGGGTCACCATTCTGGGTGCACGCGGACATGCCAAATATGGCTATTTGATTACAAGCCGGCGGCATCATTTTTTGATGAGCGGAGAGAGAGTGGGATTTTAGCGCGGTGGGCCTGGGATCTGCTGGCAGGTAAGCAACCCACCAGACGGTCCACTGACTAGAGTGATTGATGCGGCGGTGTAATACATCATCCTCCCAGCATCGCGCGTGTTCAAACCTTCGCAGCCGACCCAGAGCACCTCCATCAACAATTCTCTTTGGTCTCTGCACTCTATCTTTGTGTCTTGACATTTCCGGGAGCTACTTTTACGTCGTATGTCCCATCTTTGCCACAAGTCTCAGGTATTCCCAACGTAACATTCAGATGCAAGATTTGGACGCAGCTACTAAGGTTGAATTAGGCTGGCTGGTGGTATTCATCATGATTGATTTCACGGCTCAACTGATGCTGGTGAGCGTTACATGTGCTCTGTAGGCCGTCCACAATCATTACTCACCAAGTGAAGATTTACCGCTGCTGGATCATCTGGGATAAGCGATGGGTAGTTGTTGCCGTCCCAGGATCCTTCGCATTTTTAACACTTTGTAACGGATTGTCAATCCCATCCAATCAGAAATCACTTACAACTTTGCATTTCAGGTCAGGGACTCGCGTACATTGGTCTCACCGGTATCATCCTCCCGAACAAATATTCGGGGAAGGTGGGCCACGAAATCATTACTATGGAGACAATCGGGACCGTGGCATATGCCATGTCTCTTAGCGCCAGCGCTCTCACTACATCACTCATTGGACCAAGATCCTCTTAACCTCACGGGGGATACATCCCGCCCAGGGAAGTTCCAACTTGCATCGGTCTCTCCGCATCATCGCCGCTATGCTGATCGAATCTGGGCTCCTCATGTTCACATTCCAACTCGCTTTTGTTATTGTATTCTCCCTCAGACCCGGAATTGTTGATATTATTGCTAGCCCAACCGGTCAAATATATGTATGTGGCTTCTTCCTGGGACTCGGAAGTGGACGAAATTTTAATTCTGGATGGGCAGGGAATTACTCCGACGCTTCTCAATATCCGGGTCACGATGGGCACCGCGTATGAAAAAACCACAGAGAAAACTGCCTCCTTGAGATTTGCGCACTCGGAAAGAGCCACCACTCAGGTCACTGGCACAAGCATAAGCGCAACTGGAGTACAATTCCGTAGTGTTGGTACTGAATCCGATGACGCTTCGAACAACGAAAGAGTTTCTGGTGACGCTGTTTAATTTAAATTTTAAAAAATGACAATTACATCACCTGGGGCTCGTTTAGCCGCACCACCTCTGTCTTTCATCCTCCACCCATCCGAATAGACCTGTGATTGGCTCCTCGTGAAGCTAGGAACACACAGCCCCGCCTCAATTCCAATTCCTTCAACGGATATACTATATAAACCACCCCGCTAACTGAGCGGTATGCGACAGCTTGGGACCCCCCCCCCCCCGCCCCAGTCATGAATCCCCTCCAGGACCGTGATGTCGTAGCGGAAGCGCTGACGCACCAGTTTGAAAACCACATGCTCCCTAGTCCCCGCGATGTCCATTGGCGCTCCGCATTCCTTGCAGATGGCTCAACCGGGTCTATGCACGGGCCACGGGAAAGGCGGGACGACTGAGCTCCACATGTAGTTGAGCACGATTCATAGTTAACTTCAAGTTCTCTCATTTTCACCATCCCAGTTCCAAGTCGACCTTTCAAACAATCCAATCCTACCTTATTGCGCTCGTTGCATTAGGCTTTATACTTGCTGACCCCCATGCCTTTACTGCGAACTTGGTGGTGGGCATTACAATTCATCTATGCTTCGCGCGCACCGGCCTTGCTCCAACATGCCCTGTCCCGCCGAATTCCGAGTCCAAAAATGAATAATATTTTTAAGGGTTCAGTTGTTGTACGCCGACCAAGCCTATCGAAAATTAAATTCTATTAGTGCGGTGATAGTTGCAAACTGACTCATTTGCTCATCTCTCATCTAATTCTTGTGGAAGCTTGGATCCTTTTACGCCTTGTACAGACTGATCTAGGAGGTAAGGCCGTGGTCCGCATGTCGTGGCTCGGAGGTACAGCGGTGCGTGATGGGTTCGCTCGGGTTCTGAACGGCCCGTTTTCAATTTTGGAGAGTAAAATATCATATGGGTCCACGCCCCCAACCGATAGGCACCTTTACACCTCGGTCGTTAAAGTATAACTGGTTTATAATCAGATTGGCGTTTGCAAATCTGCGTACAAAAAGGATCGGTAGATAGCAGCCCCACGGACACCAGGCCATGTAGTCCGTGCGCACTGTGAAGATTGGCGCGTTCCACATACCCCATTAGCTTCCGCGTGGGGGGTAGAAGCGGGCTGTCATGTTCTGCGTTCACTAGGGCGTTGTTGACGAATCCTCCTCCATCAAAAGTGGTGTTATTCTAGATGGTATCTGCATAGGTGGCAACCGGATAATCCTTGAACTGTCAGTCGGGATATGGTAGTAATCGTCCATGACAGACGTCCTGGTCGAAAAGGCCTATGGTGTTGGAAAGGAAGCGATCAAATATGAGCAATAAGGACATACCCGGTCCGTAACCCGGATCCTGTAGTCCATTCCCCTCTCCGAAAATTCTTATCTTCGAATCTAAATTGTTCCTCAAACCGCCGTGCATCGTAAGTTTGTTAGAGAATGAAAGTTTGATACTGTCAATCCCAATGTCGCCGCCGAATGCAACCTTTCCAATCAATTGCCCCAGATTTTGATAAGTGAGTGCCATTTTATCACAAGCAAAGTCAGGAATTGGGGAACCAACTTGAAAACTAGCGGTATATTTGTAAACGACATCATCCACAGTGAGCGAAGCGACGAAGGTCGACTTGGAACTAGAGGACTTGGGGGAAGTCATGGTTCCACGAGCAATTTTGTCCTCCGGCGAGCTATAAATCAATGAGACCAATACCCGAATTTAAAATAGCCACAGAACCTGCCGTCCCAACCACCTGTCCCATATCCAGTAATTGCTGATGGTCTGGTCCTTCTCAGCCGTCCGGACATGGTAACCCCGGAGGCAAAGGCAACCCTTATGTCTGATATGCCGACTTCCACCGCGAATGCGGGGGATCCCATAATTTGGCCATCATTATCAAAAGAAAGAATTGCCCGGTCGACCGCGAACTCTGGTAGCGGAGCTCCGAATTTCCCAATGTATTGTCGCAGGACATCATTAATAGTAAATTCAGCGACGAAGGTTGTGCTGGATGTTGTCTCGATGGTCCCAGTTGCCCTTGCGTGAACTGGCTTACTGGCCTCCCATGAGCTTCGTTACTGTACCACCGAAAGGGTATCAGCTCTGAGCTCACATATTCCAGGTTCCATTCCCGCTAACTCTGACAATGAAATATGTGCCCCATCTGGCCTCCTCACCAGCACTCTCAAGTGAAGACGGATCATAGGAAACGGAGACACCTGAGGCAGGAAAACGAAGATTGAATGTGTTGTTGCCTTTGAATTCGCCGACAAACGAAAGCGCTTCTCTCAACTGATCTTTCGCCACATAGTTGAGAGTTACGTCACCGGATAACCCTTCGATTGGTGAGGATAGTGTGGCCGTGTATTCATACACAACCCTATCGATGGTGAATTCGGCAATGAACTGGCCGGGCGTAGGAAATTTAAATTTCCCACGTGTTGTGACCATTTGCACTGAGCAAAACCAAGGTGGCGAAATTCACCTGTCCCCCGAGTGAAAGTCTCCTTTCGCTCCTTTTCATAGTGAAATGAAAAATCGCTCTAAGTGTGAAATATATCAAATTTTGAGTGAATTTCCCTGCAGCCTACAGCTGCAATTAGTGAATGTAATTCACCAAAAAAATCACTTATTTCTGGTCGAAAAAACTATGTGAAACTACAACTTAGTGAAAACCAGTCACTAAAAATTCATATTAACTGTGAGAATGAGTAGGGAGTGCATGGGGCGAGAGATGGTCGTTGAGGCATTCAAGATTTTCGCGCACATCGACCAACATGGCGAATGGGGCTGCGAGGGCGTCAAGGAGCACTTGCTGCTGCCAAATCGTCTCACCCGCCGCAGTGTTTGCCGCTGTCCGTCTAGCTTCCCCATGTACGGGCACAGGGAGTACGCGCACCCCCTACTCAATTGCGCTGCAGCGCGTCGTCTTTAGTCCGGTGGCATTGTCTGGAACGCCCGTGTCTTGGAACCTCACCCAGGCTGAGAACATCAAAATCACTCCCTGATTGCAGGTTTCGACTCATCCGGTGGCGCATATCCACCGCATGTATGCGCTGGGTGCACTAGGTACCCACCCGCGTGCGCAATACGGAGATTGAATAGGAAAATTGGGGCGCGAGCACGCTTGCCATTTATAATCGCGAGCCAGTTTCGTCTGATAGCGTGGCAGATTGAAGGTCCAATAATTGATAATATTAATAGGTAAATTACTTATAAGCATTAGGCCGCGCAGGAACGTCAAAGCGTTGTAAAAAACTGAAAATCGGATGAGAATATCCAGGTTTTGAATGAAGACGAAGATACTTACGATGTTTGGGTGCACTTGGACGCCGTGCCTTAGTCCACACGTTGCTCGATGACCTGTAGCGGTCTTCGCGGGAACATGCAATACCAGTTAGGATATACATGAGTGATGTGGTCGGGGTGAACTCTTACACTTACATTCACGCGCTTGTGTTTTGTGTTTTGAGGGCAGACGCATTTCGGATTCACCATACAACATCAACGCCTCCACTTCAATACATACCCGCCCTCACAACCCACCATCCACACCCACCCCCAAGCAACTATGAATACCATCGCTTACTGTATCCGCTCGTATAAACCGAGTAGCGCGATTCGCGAAGTGGTGCGCCAGAAGATCCGGGAGGTAGCCGAGGCCGAGAAAGCACAAAACCCGCAACAGAATCTACGGTGGATGCTAATGTAAGTTCCTTTTATCATTCGTGGTAGATATACTTACCTTCCCGATTCAAGGGGTCCCATCCATACCTCCCGATCCGACTCCGACGAACATTGGACGGCGCGCGGTGCAGCCGACGATGGGTCCGTTATTGCAACGGCACATATGTATCCGCAAGGACGACCGGTCTTGTATCCGAATGGGGGGCGATGGCAGAAAAAAGGGAAGTTAATGAACGTTGAGGAGCACGGGGTACCGTTGTGAAATACGAAATTTTCTTGTGTTCATAGGAATTTTGTATTTTGCCATTAGTGGGGTGAATTTCTTGTGTCCATAAGAATTTTGCCGCTAATAGGGATGAAATGCGCGTGTAATTTGCAATATATTTGTATTATTATAGGTTATAGCCGGGGACGCAGGAAGAACCTGGATAGGAGGAATATGTGCGGGGAGCAAGGCGCTCAGGCGACCACTGTATCGAACACCCGAATCATGGTATCGCGTTCGATAATTGTCCAGCGATTGCGGTCGTATACCCGCCCAACCACACACTGAATTGTAGACGCGTCAACCACCTCGATTGGCCCAAGTTTCGTGTAAGACGGCGTTCCGAACTCGTTGAATGACTCTGGCTTGATGGGGGCGACTAGAGCCAAAATAAGTGTTGTAGGTTGTCTGGGGTGGCTTGAGTTGGTTTGAACGGGCCGACGGGCAGGAGGGAGGCGCAAGGCTATAAACTGGACGACTTGGCCATAGTGCGACTGGGTCTCGGATTGATGAACTTCCAGAGCATACTGTGTACCCCTGGGTGAGGCGATAGGCCATGTAGAATATTATGGAATGTCATACCTTGACAAACGATTTATCGCGCCCTTGGTTTCCAAAACTTTGGGCGCCTATCAGGTCCCCGCCAAGCATTTTAAGTTTCCCCCACTCGGTCGCAGCGTTGGGAATGAGTTCCAGAGCATCTGGAATAGTGGTCGAGTAATTTGCCGTAAGATGCGTTGCGATCTTGCGGCGAAGTGTAGGGCTGATGACGATTTCGCGGGATGGCTTGATCATGATGAGTTGAGGACCTTAAGGAGATATCAAGCCGGGAGTTAGCAATGAGCGGACAGGCCCACGAAAAACGGGTACGAACATCCATCATAATGGAATCCATTCCGCTCTATGTCTCGCGCGTCACCAAGGTCGAGTTCATGGGAGAGTCCGTAGATAACTTTGATTTGATTGAGTTGGGCGATGTCGCAGATACGACGTGCAAGGCTTATATACGGCCATCGCCTACTTTTAACGGACGGTACAAGCGCGCCGCAGAATCGCTCCATTACAAATGCCCAGAAGCACCATACAGGCCCCATGCGTCGAATGTCATCGGCGATGTGTAAAAGAGCGTGTACTGGGAGGGTACAGAAGGGGAGGCGATGATCGGAATACTGATAATAGATCCTAAGTAGGTTAGTTTCGTGCGATACGAATTTCAAAAAGCATACCGCTCATATTCAAGAACCCATTTCGCAAAGCCTTGCTCGATTTCATCAATCTCAGCACTTGTAAGCTCCATCTGAAGACACAGTTTGATGAGCCCTACGAGAGAAACAAAATGTTGATAGTAGATGCGTTTTGAAAAGCGGCGCCGAAGGAGAACAGGTCCCAGCAAGGTGGCAAACAGAAGCCAAGATTCTGCAATGAAATAGTGCCGTTCTGTCGCTATATTGGGGACGCGGCAGCCGAAGGCGGATGGGATAGTATTCCCCGATTGTGAGCAAGCCTCGCCAATCGCCTCCCAGACCGAACCCGATATAATGTAGTCTTCATTACCACTACCCAAACCCTTGTAGTCACCA
Organism: Infundibulicybe gibba; assembly: GCA_015501065.1. Taxonomy (NCBI): domain Eukaryota; kingdom Fungi; phylum Basidiomycota; class Agaricomycetes; order Agaricales; family Omphalinaceae; genus Infundibulicybe; species Infundibulicybe gibba. The sequence goes on from JADNYI010000126.1 coordinate 11,058, forward strand.
GTGAACGCGTTGATCACCGTTTGCAAGACATTTTCCAGGAGCAGGTGCATGAAGTCATGCGGAAAGGAAGTGGGAAATTGGAGGCTTGAGAGTTGAATTAGGACGGGAACACCATTGATGCCGAAGGTTTTTGCGCGGCGACGTTCTTCGGCGTCGGTTGGGGCTTCTACTACTTGACTTGCCTGGCGGACGAATTGATTGTGATTTCGGAGGGGGAGGTTCAAGGGTTCATATGAGGGCACTGAAGACCGATGAAGGGGGGTGTAGTGTGTGTGTCCGCGGGACTCCGGATTTTCAATACCACGGATGGTGCATGCGCGACAAGGGGAAAGTCCGTTCGGGCCCTTCATCCGCATCAACTTCGCTATAGCGGGCATGTCCCCGAAAACAAGGATGAGATATACGCGGAGGATAAACATACGCATGCGCCGCTTATCAAATGCGGACACCCCTCGCTCCAGCTTTAAACACTCGTTGATAAAGGGGATGAGGAATGAATCTAGCTCCTTCGGTTGGCGGGGACCAGGAACCACTCCGAGGCATATTATATTTTCCAGCCGGAACCGAACCTCAGGGGGAAGATTGTAATTGAAACATATTATAGGCCAACATGTTTGCTTTCGGCGTTTAAAGGGGCAGAACCCATCCGTGGAGAGTCCTATGGCGATATCAGTGGGCTGAGAGAAGAACTTGTGGCCAATATTTTGACCATCAATGGTAACGTAGGTTGAGCGTAATTTCCGGTAATGTTCCCCATCAAATACATCAGCTGTCCTCCCAGGCGTGTGTTGGTAATTGTGACGATAATCCATCGTGTTGGCAGTTTCTTCGTCGAGAAATAAATTTGTGAGCCGAGGGATAAGCGGGAGGTAAGAAAAAGTATTCCGAGGCCTCCCATTGGCGTCGTAGCGTGGCTCGTCGCAGTAAGGACAGCGGTCCATCGACTCATACACACCAGTGAAACAACAACAGGAATTGATACAGCAGTGATAAGGCACGGGCTTGATGCCGGATAGGAATGTCATACGAGAGCGAAGCCGTTGAACGGAAAGTAGGTCTGAGAGTTGGGGAAATGCGCGCGATAGTTTTTCATACGGGACCGGGTGTGACTGTACGGATATTGCAGGCTCCAAAAGGGTTGAGTGTCGGACTTTGGTAATTCTGGTTGGGCCAATCGGGATAATGGTTGAGGTCGGTCTTCCTGAAAGGTTGGGTAACCCGTAGAGGACGATCTGGCAGTCTCTTGCTAGTGAGTTCCCCACCAAATCGGATGATTGTAGGGTCGATCGGATGCCCCTACAGTCCCTTATCAATGTCCAAAAGAGACGACAGGGCTAGCTGTCCCCGATCCAGACTTATAGGGTGTGCGCTTCCGGGGGGAGGAGGAGAAGGTGTTGTCCTGGGCTTAATACTTGACCGGAATGCATGGATCTGGGAAGGATCTAACACTATTTTAAGAGCTGAACACGATGCGCACAACGCGGGGGGGATCGGCGTCCCCGATCTAGAGATATGGAGTGAAAACCCGCAGAAATGCGCATATACCCGCGCATACCCGCGCCTCCTGGCTACCATAGGCGGACCCTGTGCGCCCTAGACCCCCCTGACTACCCCTCATCAGGGATGGACCGCGGGTCCGGTTTAGGACCGGTCTAGACTGGTTTTGCCTGGTTAAAGCGCATTTGAGATCCTGGAAAGACCTGGACCGGACCCTGCCAAGACCAGGGTAGACCGAGACCGGTGGTCCGGTCTTACGTTTCATGAGTACATGATTAAATTGAGCGGGCGGGGAAGTGCATACCTCGAGTTGCCGCCTCTATTTCAAATTCTTCTTCGAGAACTTCCGCGGCCGATAATCCCTGTTCATCTGCAATGGGGTCGAATTCATATGAACTCTCATCGCTGTCCCAGTCCCCACCATGTTCAGCACCCCAAGCATCATCTTCTAGGTCGTCTGGGTCCGAATCCGAAGCAGCCTCTTCATCGCTTGATAAGGTGTTAAGGTGTTGAGGAAAATGCGCTGGTGCTGTCGACCCAGCCGCCCCATGGTCCGACGTATCATCCATAACAGCGTCATCGACCATGTCCTGATGCGTGGGAAGGTGTAGTGGGAGGCCTTGCGCAGGAGCTGCACGGGGAGAGGGTCGGCGCGGCCAGAACGATGGGCGCGTTGTTGAACGTGTTGTCGTCGGAGAAGACGCTGCTGCGCAATAATAACGGCTTGACTTCCTATCCCTGCGAGATGCCGTTGGACTGTTCTCCTGGACACTTCCTTTTCACAGCCGCAAGTACAGAGCACCTTTGCCATTAGCTACAACCCACAGGGCTCGGACGTTAGTGTCATCATTCTGCAGGATAAGAACACCATGGACGCTCACATTCAAGAGGAAGACCCGGCGGTCAATGAAAGACATTCGGCTTTAGATAAAAACTTATATATCCCATGTAAAATGAGAATGAGGGAATCAATTAGGGTCAATGGTATTGCGAATATTGAGTCTAAGCCACGGAGATCAGGTGGCGTAGTAACGACACTAAGACATTTCATCCGTAAGATTTGATTTAAAAAGTGACGAGATCATACATTGAGAACGACGACTCGAATTAATTTGGAGGAATTAATCCTTGGCTTTGCCTTTCAACGCGCGGCGCCGCATATCAAAAATATGTTTTATGATTTCCACCCCAACGTCCGCCGGTATTCCGAGTTCTTGCTCCATGAATTCCCAACTCAGTCCGATCGCCTCAGAGAGATTGTCGACATGACATTGCCTAAAGGAATCCTCATATTCCAGAGCGTTCAATTTAGGGTCGTGAGCATTGATATACGTTAACACGTCCTTGATTGAAATATCAGGGAGTGGTTCTCTCTCATTCGGAGTGTTGACGGATCTGTGAACCCCCTCCCTGTTGGATCGAGTGCGTTTGCGCCGCTCTCCCTGAGAGGCGCGGGTATAGAGACGTTTTCTGGGGGGCGGGGAACTACGCTCATTGGTCCCAGAGGGTCCCTGTGGCTGCTGATGTGCACGTGAATCGACGCCGTTTTTAATCTAGGAATGTTTGGATCATAAGTGGAAAGCTTGAAAATTAGCCATGTTGCGCTTACCCGTTGGTCAGTACGAGTGGTGTCAAGGGCTGAGTCCTTGGAGCGGCCCCGTTTGCGCCCAGATCCCGCACTACCAGATTGCTCTGGTTCCGTATCGCTGCTGATATCTATCACCGATGGTTCTGGCTCCACGTCACTGCTGACATATATCACAGTTGGCTCCCCTGCTCCAGCGTTGTTGTTGTTTCGTCGTAAACTCACGCTCCTTGCGGCCCGTCTTACTCGCTCGTTCCTAGCGACGGGGATGGGTTGGATCTGGGGGATTAATTGGGTCAATATCGTATTGTATAACAAATGGAGGAAACCGCCTACATCGGCTTTGATGATAACGCTGTCACCGGTAACTGAGATGTTGATGTTCGTGAAACACATTGTGCTGAATGTAAAGAAATTTAGTTTCCATGACCCCGCATTTAAGGAATTTCAACTCACAGCAGTGGCGAGCGTTGCAAATATCGGGCCCGACCGAATCGCCGCCGTTGCCAGAGGCATCCTTACTCCGTCCTCTTTCAGGACGGCCTAGATTGGATCCCAAATCCGAGAATATTTGGACCACCGTGAAGCCGAGCGGCGACCTTAGTCAAAGCCTCCAGGAGAGTGTGCAGTGTCTTGGAGAGGACAGGGCTGCGGCGAAAGAAACAGAGGAGTAGGCTAAGCAAAACGAGTTAGACAAAGCTACGAATGCGCGAAGATGTTGCAGTCGTTACTCACCGTGGCGAATATCGTAGGCATCAGTCAGATTGCCGGCCGTCGCCCAAAAAACCCCAAAGCTCGCTCATGCCGCCCCTCAGGGTGATTTAGAGCGAAAAAAAAAAAAAAACTGACAATTACATCAGAGATAAGGCGAAAATACCCATTACTCACAAGTGGCGAATATTGTGGGCATCGAACCTAGTCAAATCGTCGGCCGTTGTTCGGGAAACTTCGTAGTTCGCTCACGCCGCCCTCCAGGAAATTTGAAGCGAAAATAAAGGGAAAAAACTGACGATTACACGAGAAAATAATACCTTGGATCGCGTGGGACACATTTTAGTCAGGGTCTTCGGGCTGTGCAGCAATGGTGCGCGGCATCCCAGAGACGACGGAGCGGTGAAGAAAATAAAGGAGTGTGCAAAATAAGTTAGATGAGGTGCCCGAAGTTGTTGAGAACAAGAGTCCGGGTCAATCGATAACGGACAGGATCAATGATTATCGGAATGGCCACACGGCCCCGTGACACCATCCCGAGAACCGACGTAAGATTCTGGTTTCAATCTGCTAAGTCCCACATCCCCATTACTTTATAACCACCATGCTCAATCCCAACAAGACACCCAAAAATCGACCTTTTCCCAATGTCATCCCCCGAACCTCACCCCGACGACATCGATGAAGTAGAGGAGGAGAATCCCGCCTCCCGCCGCCGCTCCAAGCAAAAGCAAAAGCCTTCTCAGCGCTCTCGAGACGCGATAGAAAACGCGACAGAAGAGCATACTGCTAGAGCAACCAAGCGCGCGAAAACTTCGGATCGAGCGAGAGTACGAGCTCAGCACGACGCAGCTGCTGTCACTGTTGTGCGCCCAAGCGACAACGAGGAAATCCAACGGCTCAAAGGTATACATCCCCTTTCTTGATTTACCAGCTGATAACCCACGATCTTTTATGTCTAGATCTCCTACATACAGCCCAAGCGGCGCTCACCGCCACTGAGGAAGAATTGTCAGCCGCCCGAGCCCAAAACAACACCGCCCCCGCCGCTGATATAGAAACCGAATCGATCCCCCGGCCCTCAAGAATGGACCGCATTAATATTTCCCTGCTTCGCCAACATATGGATCTCGAGGGTCTTGAGCATAAGGCCGAATGGACTCGCATCCGGGTGCGTGATTTGCTCATACATCTCACCTTTACTAACAAAGACCCAAGTCTACTGTTCGCGACTATCTAAGGGCTGGCCGCGTTGAATGGTCTCGGGGCTGGAAAGGTCAGCGAGCGCGAAAACTTGGGAAGATATATGATGCGGTGCGTCTAACTACTACTACTCCTGTTTCTTTTAATCATTGCTACTCTCTACAGATTGAAGCCGAATTTCCGGTCTTACGGCGCTTCCTTGGTAGCTGGGGGACAGAATACTTGGTCAAGGCCGCCTTTAACAGCCACAGGACCTACACCGCGTGTAAAGATGACGGATTAAAATACCGCGGAAAGATGAAGCGTATCCGTGGGCAGATTGCTGCTTGTCGCGGACGGAACGTCGATGAACCTAGCTCAGATGAAGAGGAGGAGGCAAATCGGTTTGGTCTAGACCCGCCATCATCCCCCCGTGATCATGAGTCTGATTGAAGCTAACGTTAATCTCACAACCTATCATTGATGTAAACTTCAATTGTTTTTTGGCCCCCCCCCTACATACGAAATACGAAATATATGTACATGACTCAACCAAAACAAAGGTTACTGTGTGACGTGGTGACTGTCTGGACTTACACACTGGTACTATAGCCACCATGGCCACACGCGGTGCTCAGAACGTTCAACAAATGACTTCGATCTTGAGTGTATGATTATCGCACCTCTCTTGCTCAACTGCCGAACAGTACCAAACATTTTTCACATGGTGAGCTCACACTTGCTGATCCCCATTTTCATCGCCTGATTCTTTCCGGGCGACGTTTGGCGCTGAGGGCGCGAGTGTCCAGATCGTCCAGGGATCCACCAGCAACGCCCGGATATGTTGAGAGGCTGAGTTGTGCGGTGCCTCGTAAATCCAACCAGTGAGTTCTATATCTCTTTTCCCCGTTGTTGCTCTGCAGATGCCCCTAGCGCCAGGCCGCTCAACAGCACATACTATATCACCCAAATTGTCTTTTCACACTGCCATTGGTTGATCAGCCTGATCGTGGAGACTCGCGATACCCCCAGAACCCCTCATATTTCCCAACACCGTTCCTCGTGCCCATTAATGCAAGCCCGGGATATCCCCAGAACCCCCCCGGGCTCCATCGTTTCCTAATCTCGTTCATCGTCTCTATCAGCCTGCCTGGCGGAACGCGGTGAGCCTGCCCCCCATGCAACACGATCCATAACATCAATTAATAGGTTCGCCCACCGCCATCGTTTATGCATACCCGCTAATGGCTCTCTACGATGAATATCACAACCTAACCCTTGATGTTCCGCCGGTTCAATAATCAATTCTACGATACGCTTGATACATATTCTTGCGCTATTCACATTGAGTGGTATATCTTTGAGTTCTGGTCAATCCCTAACCCCTTGTCCCAGTGCGAAGGCTTGGCACTGTACTGCCGGCGATATACGGCCATATATAATCGCAGCTCATAGCCGTACCTCATACCATGCTAGAAAACTTTTCGATACTTACGGGATGTACAATAGGTTTTACAGCCACAACGGATAGCACACAATCGTTTCACGCAGAGAAGGGCGGAATCTTGCTTCGTATCGGCATCCACGAGACAGCGGGTTCTAGGCCACAGTCGTAGCCCGCGGCTCTGTACAATATGTGCACAATCCTACCTCTAGCAGAAGCCGATCGTGATTCCACGGTTCCATGGCTCATTGAGTGTCAATTCCGATTCGATTTTAATCACACGTGCTCATTTCGCGATTTAGACGATGTCCAAGGCCAATCGGGGTGTACCCAATGCTAACACCTTCCTCTCTCGTGTTCCTGTCGCCATCGAGCGTCCATTTTTCCATTTTGGAAATGTTGGAACAAGCTAACGCACACGTATGTACCCCGCCGGCCTTGCTCCCCGTCATCCGCCTATTCACAGCAGGTCTCACCATTGCCCCCCTCCCGCAAAATGGGAGAGTGGTTTTCATACCATGTCGGCGGAAACATCGGGACGAGGGAGGTCCACTAACCCCGTCTTCCACTCATCCACAGCGCCATCGCTCTCATAACTGGGAGAGCATTCTCACGCTGTTGTCGCCATGCCATACACTCACCAGCCTCCCTTATGATCGTAACATTGCCCCGCGTCGCGCGCTCACATAGTAGGTCTGATCCTGCCCCCTCACTACGCGCTTGCAGCTCACCATCATTCTCGTCTCACCCTGTCACCACGCACTTGCGGCTCGCCATCATTCTTGCCTTAAGTGCCCCTAGAACACTGTATGCTCGCCACTCCCCTGCAATCATACCATCTCCCCCACGTCATGTGCTCACATGGCCACCATCATGTACTCACGATCATAGTAATCTCAATACCATTCAATAAGTATTTCGGTCGCGCCGCGCGCAAGCAAAGGCTGTAGTACAAACTTTCATGTTTTCTTCTATCAAAATTCACTCCCCTTTCATACCAATGATTGAATGAAAATCATTACAATGGAGAGAAATGTGTTGTTGTGAAACTTGCCTAAAAAAACAGTGAAACTGCTGGACAGGGAATATGTGAACTGTTTCACCCTTATGCACGAAGTTCACTCAAATGTTAGTAGAATTTCACTCCTTTCCCACATCAGTGATTGCATGAAAATCACTATAATGGAGAGAAATGTTGTCATGAAAATTGCCCAAAAAAACAGTGAAACCACTGGACATGGAATATGTGAAACTATTTCACCATAACATATGAAATTCACTCAAATGTTAGTAGAATTTCACTCCTTTCCCACATCAGTGATTGCATGAAAATCACTATAATGGAGAGAAATGTTGTCATGAAAATTGCCCAAAAAAACAGTGAAATCACTGGACATGGAATATGTGAAACTATTTCGCCATAACATATGAAATTCATTCAAATGTTAGTGGAATTCACTCAGAGTTAAGAGAATTTCATTGTTTGTTGAGGTGAAATATATAGCGACTTTCACCGCTTCTCCTTGGCTCAGTGTTGGTAGAAACAGCGGTGGAGTGTGGGGTGTATATGAATCTAGCAAGGGGGAGGAACTTGGTGAACAACAGCCTGTCGTTGGCCTGTCGCCTATCAAATGATCAGTCGTTTACGAGTTTGTCTGCGTGGACACTGGAAATCCCCGAAAATGTTCGTCCTCCCGCCACGAGGACTGTTGGATCGTTTCTATTGTTTGCGTGTTAAAGGTGCTGCCAAACACAAGTGTATACTCCTCGAATGGCACAACCGTGACGCCGTGGAGGCTCCTTGAGGCTTGCATGCAGCCATGGAGCTTGAATCTACAGACGGCTATTCCGCGTGGATTTCTATCGACAATGTCAAGCTTCCCAAATATGAGAGAAAGGTCGTGGTCACCGCCCCCGGCGAAAAGGAGGTCTCCTGCTGGATTGCGTCGGAGGTTGGTAAAGTGAGCTGCAACGGCACTTACCCATATCTTGCTACGATTGAAATATAAAAGAAATTCGTGGTAAAAGGCTGGTCTTTTCCTGAACCGCTTCCCCCTCATCCTTCCCTCGCCATGTTGTTCGCCGCATCATTTGATGCATTCGGCGATGTTGCGAGGCGAAACGAGGTGCTGTGAACTGCTGTACACCGCTACCACCACTGCCACCCCCTCCGTCCCGTTATTGCCACCATCATCAATTAATTCCCTCATGCTAGCAATTGCGTCGCACACGTGTATGCCGATAAACCGATGAAAGTTGTTTGACGTGCTGTGGGAGGCAGGATGTGGCATTAGGGAGGAGCGACAGGCAACATCGGCGAGGGCCATGGCGACGTAGATGAAGATGTGGAGTGAGCAGAAGAGTACACTCGCCCGCCTGTCCATCTAATGCAGGTACGTGTGTGACATCCGTTTGTCTGCCCATTTTTTTTGATACAGGCATGCAGGGCGCCCATGCACCCGAATCGCCCTTTCGTCCAAGTGATATAAGTACACCCACCTCTGGTCTGTTCATGCCCTGAACTTGCGCTCCCAGTGCCATTGCACTCTACCTCGTCACTCCACTGGTGTCATCGCCCCCTCATATTCCTACCAGGTGACTTCCCTATCTTCTCTATTAATTGGCTCTAACACCTCATTCTTGTCATGTTCCCATCACCTTTGAGCACCACAAGCTCCGTCGCATGTTCATCTGGCCTCACCCACACGTCCACCTGCTGTTACATCCGCACCCACGATCGCACGTCGCAACCCAGCGGCCCCATCACTCGCGCGCCTATTGACTCTGTCGTGCTGATGATACGCTATCCTCCATATTTGTTAGTGCTGACGCCCCCAGGATATGAATGGACAACACGGTATACATAACCCATATACCGTTAAAAGCCATCAATCATGGCTGTATCCGGCCATCATACGACGTCACACGCCTCGGGCATGTTGGAGGGTTCTTTTGGAAGCTTTGGGGATTGTCATTTCATCATCTGTTGTGTGAGAGCATAGATTGGTTCGTCTGGTTCATTTATCCTCCTATTCACTCGGGTTTCCCCAATCCCCATTGCCAAGCTGATCCTGATCCGGCCCCCTCTACCACGTTTCCCTGGCCATTCATGCTCCACATATGCTCGCAAGATACACCACCGTTCTCCTAGTGCGCTTGTGACAATCCACCCATCGCCCACCTATGCATCTGCCACTGGTCACCATCCGTCTGTACCTTGTCCTGTCCACTCCTATCACACATCCACTCCTATCACACATCCACTCCTATCACACATCCACTCCTATCACACATCCACTCCTATCACACTTGCCAAGTCACCTTGTACACTAAGCCTAATCGGCAAAAGATGAGCAGAAATATCAGGCTTATGATCTCGTTCATTTTCAAGTATCGTCCACGAGGTAATGTGCCCATATGTCATCCCCAGGAGCTATTCAACTTTTCAACTTGAATTAGATTTCCTTCAAGCAGAAGGTATTATCCCCCCTGATCCCATACCAGACGCAAGACCATGCAAGCAAGCGGCAGAAACACCAGAACCCAGCGACTCGGAGGACAACCACGAGGAAGAGCTCGAGCGGCAGAAAGAACAGCTACAAATACACAAAGAGGAGCTGCGGCTGTGCAAGGAAGAGCTACAGGTACGCAAAGAAGAGTTGGAACTACAAGTACGTGTTTTGACCTCCCTACATTCTATATGCATATAACATTACGTGGATAGACCCAATTGGATTTAATCAAAGCGAAATGCCATAGGAAGAAGGCCAGGCTGAACCACCAAACCACCGACCACGCTTGAATCCCTTTTTCATCACTCCGTCCATCCGTATATATGATCCACCTAGCTAATGCCTCAGATACAGCCAGTGTAATCCCTAATTTGCCCACAATATGTCAATTCTTGTGTTGTGCTACATTTGGCTATCCGATAATATGTTTGGGGCCATGCACAAAAGGAAGGCGTGTCGAAATTTCATTCAATCCAGGCCCAGACATGTCAAAATACAAGAGAGATAAACTACTTGCGGCGCTACAGGCGATAGCGCCATATGGTTAAAGGAGGCCGTTGATCGCCTTTCATCAAACAGATAGTGGTCTTTCTGCTACACTAAACCGGTCTCCTGACCATCCCACCGCCTGCGCAGTGACGTTTCCCCCTACGCTGTGTTGAACTTGATAGAAGCATAACACTGGCAGAGGTGGGATGGACTGTGCCTCCAGGATCTCTGAGCAATTGCCGCATCTAAAGTAGACACCAGCTTGATCGTTATCAGTGAATTGTCCTAATGGATCATGAAGTGGGAATCTGCAGCCAGGGAAATTGTTGGTGGTTGACAGCTAAATTCAGATTGATAGCACAATTCGACCAGTGTTCCACTCGAAGCACATATTTAGTTTTGGAGCTAAACAAATAGATCGGATTAGATCTTTCCCTGACATGGGTGTCTCCTCTGCCTACTGCAGCCTACAATTTTTGGTAATACTACTCCCATAATCGCACTATTTGTATTCCATATCCTAGCAAGCCTTAGCCCAGGCTGGCTGCCCAGCAGTCCCCTGTCCCCAACCCCCCAATTCAAATTTTGGATGACGCTGGAACTTGGAAACCTGGGACATCAAAGATTACCGTAATATTTTTATTTGTTTAGCTCCAAAACCAAATATTTGCTTTGTGTGGAACGCTGGTCGAATTGTGCTATCAATCTGAATTTAGCTGGAAGACTCTAGACTCGTAACCAGTCCATCTATGACATGTAATCTTTGAAACTGTCGATAGACAGACTGGTCGAATTTGGAGAAATTAATCGAGGCGCGCGAGTGACGTCATTGGAATCACGTGTTTATCACGTTTTGGCTTACATGCATCCCAAAATAGTAATCCTGGAGTGGGTATTTGTTCATGTCGTCGTTGTCGTCGAGGGATCCGATAGCATGAAGTGTACCACGGATACTTATAAGCTTGATCCATTGCTCAAATTTTCAGCCAATAAAAGAAAGATTTTGAAGCTTTGAATTGTTTTTTCGTATCACGAAGACCTGGATAATTCTCCATAGCAGCTTTTTTGAATACAAATGTTGTTGAAACGAAAGCGGGATCACCAATATGACACGACGCAACAGACTTTGGACGCTGACATAACATGGGATGGGATCAAGAACGTGATAAACGCGTGACTCAAATGACGTCACTCGCGCGGCCCTGTTAAAATTTCACGAATTCGACCAGTCTCTCTGACGAGATTTTGCACCGCATGATTATCTCTATCATAGAGACTCGGTCACCAGTCTAGGAAGACTCCTGGTGGACGGTGTATGAATGTTTGTATCCCCAAGGATTGCCAAATACCATCAATTTGCATAACGCGGCCAGAGCTACATCATGCCGCGACTCAAGAGCAGCCAGTGATCTGAGCCACTGATGGTGTCACAACTCGCTCTTTTCTTGTTTTCCTCTAAGTCCTTTTCATCTTATCTTATCTTATCCCCTTATCTTATCAGAGCTTATCATATCTTATCAGGGGTTTATCTTATCTTTCTCAAATCCTTATCGCAGATCATCACGTGATCCATTATGTAAGCCAAACCGCGGTTTTGCATCATGGAGTACGCACACTTTAGGATATTACATTACTTTGTTTTCTTTCTCTTTTATTGCCAAATACGCTAGAAGTACTTAAGGCTTTCCACTTGTATTATGTACGCTAATTCGATTCTCTTTGGTTTCCGTCTAATAAACGGTGTGCTGAGGCTCAGCCGTATTCATTTTCTTCTTTCCTCTTTTGTATTCATTCTACTTGAGAGACTGCCGCATCCTTTTGGGTGTATTAGGCGTGTCCTTACAGATGGAGCCTGAAATCACCATGACGGACGGCTATTCCGCGTGGATTTCTATCGACAACGTCAAGCTCCCTCAATATGGGAGGGAGGTCACGACCACAGCTGCTGGGACCAAAGAAGTCACCTGCTGGATTGCTTCAGAGGTTGGCAAAGTGAGTCGCATCTGCCTACACCACGTCGGTGGAGCTGAGTTGTGAAAGAAATTTGCAGTGAATTGGTCACTTCCACCATCTCGGGAACCAATGTCAGGGCGGGTCCATATTGATGGGAGAGATACAGGAGGGAGGCCGTCCAGTGTAAGGTTCGACACGGGTGTGGGTAAACCCGCGGTGTTACAGGTACGGGTGTCACAGGTACGGGTACGGTGTCCCAATTAGGCAACACCGCAAACACTGCCACCCGTACCCGTATGAACCACAGGTTCCAATGTGCCCCCTCATCACCCTATCTCAGTGAGTTCTCATCCATTTTGCTTCATCCCAGGGTTCATCAGAACCCATTTTCCCTCTAGATTACGAATCCGACGAGACGACAGGGCCCCGCATGACCGTTCCCGCATGCAAGGCCAATCTTGTGGTTTTTCACCACATCTCATATCTCAGTCAGTTCTTGCTCGTTTTCCTTCATCCTTGGGTTCACCAGGACCCATTTTACTCATAGATTACGAATCCGACGAGACGATAGGGTGCGGCGTAACCGTTCGCAGACGCGAGGCTTATCTTACGATTTTCAAGCAGAAACACTACACTATCTTGGTCAGTTCTTGTTCGTTTTTCTTCATCCTGGTATTCATCAAGACCGATTTTACGTGTAGATTATGGATCCAATGAGACGACAGAGCTCCGCATCACTTCCCGCACACACAAGACTAATTCTATGATTTTACCAGCAAATGTGCAGTATCTCAGTGAGTTTTTATCTGTTTCTCTTCATCCTGGTATCCACCAGGTCCCATTTTACTCATAGATTAAGAATCCAATGAGACGACAGGGTGCCGCCTAACCGTTCTCACACACAAGGCCGATTTTATGGATTTGTGAGTAGATTGGCTGTATCTTGGTCATTTCTTATCCATTTTTCTTCATCCTGATACTCACCAGGACCCATTTTATGCATAGATTACGAATCCGAAGAGACGAGAGGGCGCCGGACAACCGTTCACACACGCGAGGCCGACTTTATGGATTTCTCAAGCAAACATGGCCGTATCTCAGTCAATTTTGGTCCGTTTTTCTTCATCCCAGTGCTGAACATGATCTATTTTATTCATAGATTAATAATCCGATGAGACGAGAGGGCCACATGCGGTCGGTCGTGCAGAACCGCGGTTTTCACCTGTACCCGCGGGTGTGGTGTCAAAACGGGTGCGGTTTTACAGGTTGCAGGTATGGTGTATCGTTTTTTACCCGCGGGTAGACCCGTGTCGAACCTTAGTCCAGTGGGTCCACTAGGCCCACCATTCTAAGTAAATCATATGAATGCGTCTCCGCGACGTTGGTACGACCATTCATATTCTCGAGAAGAGAGCTTACAGGTGATTAACCTTCAAATTTCCCTGGAAGAAAATAATTAACATGGAAAGACAACGACACATATTTGGACGAGAATGCGGAACATCTAGGTGAAATCAAGCTCAATATTTGGGTTTCGAGACTTCTCCCTGGGAAGACCCAGAGGATATATTATAACTCCCAACCACCTGCCAAGCTCATCCATGAACAATCCAAAAAAGCTACAATTTCTCATCATGCTGTGTTTGTGTTTACCCACATGTTTTGTCCTCCCCGCTTAACTCTCATTTTAGCCTAGGTGAAGAATATACTAAGCCTAAAAGTTGGCGAGAGAGCGCCAAGAGGGTACGACTTGCGATAGCCTTCATTTTCAAATATCGTCCGCGAGGTTCATCAGGAAAATTACAAGTAGTTTTCGGACCCCTTGGACCCCTTGACCTTTTTTGGAATCCCTTATCCCTTTTTCCAGATCCCTTATATCTTTTCTCGAACACCTTGACCTTTTCATTGGGGTCTTTTCTGGGCGCTTTTTCAGCTTACTTACTTATGGTACTTTTTGTGAGCTTGCGGCGCTTTTTATTGAAATCAGGTATATTTAAGGACTACTAGAAGGCATGTACTACATGACAATGTGAATACTGATTATCTACACTCTAATTGTTGGACAAATTAGTGGGATGGTTGCCGCAGATCAGAAAAAGAAAAATGCACCTGGTTGTGGTCCGGAACCATGTTCGCGCACATCCGCTCACGCTGGGCGCATCCTCTGCATCGCTCCCAAGATCACACTCCCAGGCTCATGTTGCCTGCGTACGGTCGCCTACAGTTGTCGGGGAAGGCACTGGGAGCAGCCGCGCGGTTGGGATGGATAGCAGTGAGAGTAATGCATTTCGAGTCTTTCGACGAAAATCCCTTCAAGTTCATTCAAACTCCGCTTGAAAACGGCCACGTCACCAGACGTCACCTCGCATTTTGCTGCTTGTGTCTACCCCACCTCCCGTCGAGTGCTGCCCACCAATACTGACACCTGCAGGTCGCGGTGAGTAGGTATTTACTCTTTTTCTTCATTGTCACTCAATCACAGCATACTGCAGATGGTCTTTGGAGTGACAGTGCATGTAGGATCCAGGTCATCACAGCTACCAGCGCACGGTGAGTAAATTTTTCGGTTGTAAATATTTTGGTCTTCATTGATCATTGGCCATAGCCCATCATGCCTAACGACCATGACTGATACCTGGACGCCACCTGGGATTCCCAACAACCACACCCAATGCCAGGTATGCAGTAGGTGCAACCATCCTGCTCTTGCAAAACACATGTATGTACCCACCAGCCTTGTTCTCCCACTGGGCCACTCACCACTCCACGCATGACTAGGCTCAACTACCACCACTGTGTAACGTGAGGGACGGGCTGATAACACCATCCGCGCCCGGGATTAACGACATCATTACGGGAGGATATACGCACTGCAATGATGTCGACGCGCAAAGGTTAAGAGTCGGGGAACGTAGCACCTCCATTCAGTTTTATATACATTAGTTCATGTATGATGAGATATGAGCAATATATTTGAACACTTTTGACATCTGAACCGCTTCAAAAAAGTGTCTAAAAAGTGGCCTAAGCAGCCAGCAAGCCCAAGGAAACCCACGTTCAATTGGCCTTTTTGCACTTTTCCATGCACTTGGAACCCCTTCGACGCCAGATTTTGGACACTTGGCCAAGCTGCCACACCTTTAAAACTAAATGGACCTAGCTTGGAAAAGGGGTGATCCCTTATCCCTTTTTGACCTTACGGCCCTTGGAAAAGGGTCACAAGGGGTATAAGGTGGATTTGTAATTTTCCTGATGTTCGAGAGGCTGTTCTTCGTGCTTGCGTATTTAGTATTTACAGATATCCACGCTGTGGTATTTTAATCAGATTTTCTCCAAGCAGAGGGCATTATACCTCTGTCAGGACTTGTCTTTTCTTTTTCTTTTTCCAATTCTTTTTCATCTTATCTCTGTAGTTTATCTTATCAACATCACGTGACTGCTTATGTAAGCCAAACCGCGGTTTTGCATCATGTAGTACACATGTCGTTTGTACATATTATATTCACGGGCTCTTAGCATTAGTATATAGTTTCATTGTTTGTATGTTCGTCTCTTAACTTGATTCTCTTTGGTTTCCGCTCATACTTGTGGGACTTAAGACTTTCCTCTTCACTTTCCATCTTTCCACTTGAGATCTACTTGAGAGACCGCACGCCTTAGGGTGTATTAGCGTGTCCTTACAGAAGAATCAAGTTCTCTTTTTGTGCCCTCTCTCTTCGCTCAACATTATCGCTTGTCCAACGACACTTCGAAGCGCGTGAAACAACATCACCGCTCAAAGAGTTTTAGTCGTCTGGTGTAAGCACATCATTACCCGTTCATCATTAATCCCCCACGACTGTCGCAGAAATCAAACGGGCAGTTACGTTCTAAACGTTCTGACTGTGCGATTTTTCTCTTGGCAACAACTCTTGCTTAGCGGTTGAGATTTATTTCTCCGTTTCGCATTATAAGAGTCAGCAAGTCCCATTCCCCCGTTGCGCTTGGATTGGTTATTGACCAAGGCAACATCCGACACCCTCTCACTGCACGTTTTGGCCCACACCTTGCGCAGGATCAGTGTTTAAGGGTTAGCCGCGTGTAACAGTTCGCCTGGTCAGGCTCTCGCGGAACACTCTCGCATCATTTTCCTACAATCACTAGAGGAGTAGTGAGGTTTCGAACCTCCCTCGCTAGTTGATTCCTGTTCGCGTTTGAGGTTGCACTCTCGCGTCCTATCTGCTATCGTCATTGCCCAATATTTCGGGCCTATTCTCCCGTTCCACAACCCCTTCACTTGAAGCTGGTGATCACCGCCGGTCTACTCGATTAAGTTCGGACCCGCGGCCCCCTTCATTTTTCTTTTCCCATCTTCCTTACGAACGCCCGCCAAGAATGTCTACCCCTACTCCTGCCGAAATTCTCATGGCTGCCGAACAACAAGCCGGCCCATCCCAACTTCCTCGCCCCCAGTATACTAATCCCTGGGAAGAACAAACCACGTACCTGAATGCGAAAATTCAGGAACTCACGAAATCGATGGAGATGATGATGCAAGTCTCCAAGATACAGAATGAGAAGCTCGATCTCCTTCCGGTCAACTAGCTTCGCATTCCGTCCCTCCTGCTCCACGATTTCAACCATCTCCCGCATCCCGTCCTCTTCCCCCTTCCCCGGTTAATTTGGGTAATCCGGCCCTTAACAATTTCGGATCACATGTTCGTATGCCAAAGATGGCTACACCCCCGGCTTTGATGGAAAATGGCAAACGCGGAATCTTTCGAAACCGCATGTAAAATTATATGGCAATGCGCAATCAGGAATTCCCGGACTACACGCATCAGGTTTTTGGGTGCTTTCGTTATGTCAAACGGGCACAGCGGCTTTATGGCGTGACCAAATGGTCAAACATCTCACGGAACGTGGCGTCTCCCCAGACAGCACTATGGAAGGCTTCTGGGACCTTTTTAGGAGAACATTCGGAGATCCCGATGTACAAAACACAAAAATATTTAAATTACGGACGATCAATCAAGGAACTAAAACAGCGGATGATCATGTCCATGAATTCAAATGCATCGCCGATGGATCTGGCTATGTTGAGGTAGCCCTGATTCAGGAATTCAAACGGTCCCTCAACAAGGCATTACAGGACAAAATATCACTTGGCGAATATCGACCCCAAACATCGATGATTGGTATGAACGCGCTAAATTGGTCGATCGACAATGGCGCCAACATCAGAGTGAACAAAAGCTCTACTCTACGGCAACTACGTCAACGGCAGATTCAATACACACAACCGGCAAGACAGCAAACTACGACAACGTCATCGTCAACAGTCCCTGCACCAGAAATTACTGGCCACCTCGTCAACAAACCCAAACTCCTGCAAATACGGTACCCGCTACAACGGCTACACGCAACCCGGATGCTATGGATGTTGATCGCGGAACTCGACGCCCGGTCATTTGTTATAAATGTCGTAAACCCGGTCACGTAATGGCAAACTGTCCATCATCGCTAAACGTTAGGGAACATACACCGAACTTGAAATATTTCAAACGCAAGTTCAATATTACCGAATCACGCGGTGTAATCCCTCCACCTTACTCACGTTGTCCAATTCAATGTCGGGTATTGTAGAAGTTCCCAACACCCCGTCTTTTCCAACGGCGCACAGTGAAATCTCCACCTGTCGCGTCAAATAATATGTTTTCTGCTCTTTCGTCGATAAATTAGAGAATACGTCTTCCAATGTAACCGTATCTCAGGGGGTCTCCCATAAGGAGCTTGGCGGTTCAACATCGTGCTTAATTCCCTTCAATTCATCTATTTCACACAAAGAACAGAAAATGGAGATAAAAATATTTAAGTGGTTTTGGTAGTCGGATAGGTGTCCGTCCTGCTAGTCAGGGTCCCGGCACTACGATTATGTCAACCCACCAGGATTCCTTAAATGGAACATCGGTCCGTCCCGGAGCTGGTAACTCCGTGGGTCCCGGCCGTATCGCCTCTGAGCGTCTTGGTACTATTTATAGAGAACGTTATTTATTCGCACCCTGAATCTGGAACGAGAACTGAAAATGACGGTTAATATATCCACTCTCGATACACATGAGAATGCGTCAGTTCAGGCCTTATTAGATTCAGGAGCCACTGGTTCATTATCGATCGGAAATATGTCGAACAAATGGGATGGAAAACTCAAGAACTTAAATATCCCATTAAAGTTTTTAATGTCGACGGAACCCTTAACCAAGGCGGCCAAATTTCACGAGAAATCTATCTCATGATAACGCATAAAGGTCACAAAGAGAAAATGGTATTTGAAGTGACCGACCTTGGTAAAACCCCGATGATTATTGGACACACATGGTTAAAGAAGCACAATCCATCATTGATTGGGCTACTGGTGCATAGAATTCTCAGATGTCCCCCGGAATGTAATGTCCGCATTCGCGAAATGAAAACCCAAAAGAAGCGCAAAGCGATCGCGATCGATGGAAATATAAAGTCTCGATCGAAGAAGTTGATGATGAAGATCATGATCGAGTGATCGGTGGTTTAATAACCGAACAAGAAGGCGCGCTTCTTGATGAAATAACTTTGATGATATCACACATGAAATCGTCGAAGAACATTTTGTAAACGCGACATTCCAAGAACCCGAACCTTCCTCAGACGAACCAGGTCTGATGGATAAAATTCCCCGACGCTTCCGACGATGGCTAAAGGTGTTCGAAAAGAAAGCTTCTGAACGAATGCCTGAGAGAAAACCTTGGGATCATGATATCGAACTCAAACCAGGGTTCGAACCCAAGAAAGCGAAAATCATAATCTCTCGCCCATCGAACAAAAAGAAGTTGACGACTTCTTAACCGATCAATTAGCCAAAGGATATATCCGCGAAAGTAAATCACCTCAAACTTCAGCGGTCTTCTTTGTTCCCAAAAAGGATGGAAAGAAACGTATGGTACAGGACTATCGTCAACTCAATGCCTGGACTATTCGTAATAATTATCCTTTACCATGATCGCGGACCTTATCGATAAAGCGGGAAATCAAAATGGTTCACTAAACTCGATCTCCGATGGGGATACAATAATGTTCGTATGAAGGAAGGCAAGGAATGGCTCGCGGCATTTTCAACTCACCGCGGCTCTTTCGAACCACTCGTCATGTATTTCGGGCTCACAAATTCACCCGCTACATTCCAAACCATGATGAATGCCTTACTTCGAGAACTTATTGATGAAGGACATGTTGTAGTGTATATCGACGACATTCTCATCTTCACGGATACCCAAGAAGAGAATGAACGCATTACCGAACGGTACTTCAAATCCTACTGGACAACGACCTTTTCCTTAAACCAGAAAAGTGTCTTTTCAGTCAAATCAAATCGAGTTCTTGGGCTTATTCTTGGAGATGGAGAAGTCCGAATGATGGAAGAGAAAACCGACGCGGTAAGAAATGGCCTGTTCCAAAAACAGTCCGTGATATCCGAAAATTCCTCGGATTTGCAAATTTCTATCGCCGGTTTATTGAAGGTTTTCAAAACTTGCCACGCCTCTTAACAATTTATTACGAAAAGATTCGAAATTCGAATGGACGGAAAAACAACAATCCGCATTCGATATGCTCAAACATCGTTTCACTTCGAATCCTATATTGGTTACGGCGGATCCTTCAAAACCTCTTCGCGTGGAATCGGACGCTTCGGACTTTGCTACGGGAGGTATTTTATCTATGTTATGTGATGACGGTAAATGGCGTCCTTGTTCTTATTATTCCAAATCTCTTTCGGATGTTGAACGTAATTACGATGTACATGATAAGGAAATGTTAGGTATTATACGATGTCTTGAAGCATGGCGACATTATTTAGAAGGTTCCAAACATACTATAGACATTTGGTCGGACCACAGAAACCTTACTTATTTTATGACTAGTAAAAAACTGAACCGTAGACAGGCACGATGGGCACTTTATTTATCTCGTTTCGATTTTACTTTAATTCACAAGGCAGGATCCTCGATGGGAAAAGCGGATGCACTGTCCAGGAGGACAGATCATAAAGAGGGAGTGGATTCCGATAATGACGACGTCACGCTTCTCAAACCGGAATTTTTTCGATTAAAGCATTACAACAAGGTCATGTCTTGATGGAAGCGACGAAGAATCCATTCTTTCCAAATCAGAAAATCTAAGGAGTACGATGAATCGGTAGTCAAGGCAATCGAAGAACTCAAACGATCGCCCACCAAACGTCTTCGTTCTGATGAATGGTCTGAAGAACAAAACCTTGTTCTATTCCGTGGAAAAGTCTACGTACCACAGAATACCGATCTTCGACGAGAAATCGTAAAACTCCATCATGATACTGGTGTTGCAGGACATCCCGGTCGTTTCAAAACCCTCGAACTCATTACTCGTAATTATTGGTGGCCCGGAATGACTAAATTTGTCAATTCCTATGTCGACGGCTGTGACAAATGCCAACGATATAAAACATACCCTGCTCCCCCAGTTGGAAAACTTGTATCTATGCCTACTCCGGTTGAACCGTGGAAAGCTATCTCTTGCGATTTCATTACAGGACTTCCGGAAAGTAACGGCTATGATGCTATTGTTGTAGTCGTTGATCGCGCTTCAAAAATGGCTCATTTTATTCCTACACTTCTCAAACTTCGACGACCGGTCTCGCGAAACTTTATCATCAATATGTATGGAAGCTTCATGGTTTACCAGATTCATTATTTCGGATCGTGGCCTCAGTTTGCGTCATCTATGATGCGTGAATTGAATTCGCTACTTGGTATCACCACTAATTTATCCACGGCTTACCATCCTCAAACGGACGGTCAAACGGAACGAGTCAATCAGGAAATTGAAGCGTATCTTCGATTATTTATATCTCATCTTCAGAGCGATTGGATTGAATGGATCCCTTCAGCTGAATTCGCCTACAACAACGCCACGCATTCCTCGACAAAGATATCCCCTTTTATTATGTCAATGGACGTCACCCACGCATGGGCGTTGAACCGATTCGTCAACCTACAAACGAGTCGGCCGCTGAATTCGCCAGTCGAATGAAGAAGATACAAGAAGAAGCTCAGGCAGCTCTAATTAAATCGCGCGACGAAATGAAACGTTTCGCTGATCAACACCGAGGAGAAACAATCCAGTTTAAAGTCGGACAAAAGGTTTGGTTAGAAACCAAGGACCTGGATCTCAAACGACCCTCGAAGAAACTCACAGAACGCCGAATTGGTCCATACGAAATTCTCGAACTAGTAGGAACCAATGCGGTAAAACTTAAATTACCTGCCTCGATTAAAATTCACCCCGTCATCAATGTCTCGCGCATTCGTCCTTATACGCCCTCATCATTCCAAATCAACAACCCGAACCACCTGCGCCAGTACAAATGACGGAGAATTTGAATATACGGTAGAAGAAATCTAATTCTCGTATAATGGTAAACGACTTGAATATTGGGTCAAATGGGAAGGCTATACCGCCGAACATAACACTGGGAACCATTTCAAATTGAAAACGCGATGGATCTGTCAATAATTTCCATAAAAAAACCCATCCGCGCCGCGAAAAATAAAACTCGCCGTTACTCAAGACGAATTCCTTTCTATGTTCCAACCATATGAGAATTTCACCGTTCCGTCGAAAAGAGCTTATTGTTTTCATAGATAGTGATGCGCGCCCTTAGGGGAGTGTTGGCACCTATCTGGCCGATGAAGAAACAGTGCATCCGTTATTTTCCTCGGAGAGAAAAATCCTAAAGAGGGAGTTATGTCAGGACTTGTCTTTTTCTTTTCTTTTTCCAACTCTTTTTCATCTTATCTAATCTCTTATCTATAGGTTATCTCATCTTATCTCTGTAGTTATCTTATCAACATCACATGACTGCTTATGTAAGCCAAACCGCGGTTTTGCATCATGTAGTACACATGTCGTTTGTACATATTATATTCACGGGCTCTTAGCTATAGTATATAGTCTCACTGTTTGTATGTTCGCTCCTTAACTTGATTCTCTTTGGTTTCCGCTATAACAAGTGGGACTTAAGTGTTCATCTTCATTCTTTCCACATCCCTTGAGTATTCTTGAGAGACCGCACGCCATTGTTGGTGTTTTAGCGTGTCCTTACAGTAGGGCTTACCTCACAGAGCTGGAATCCATGCTATCAACCGGAACGAGTGCCCCTTTCATGCCTCGCACCCCACCGTGCAGAACATGCGAGGCATTAGAATGGTGGAGAGGAAAGCTATCCTCTCCCCTACTCTCACGTCCCATCCCCGGCCCCTCCAATATCCTAGACTTTGAAGCCTACTCCGATGCTAGCTCCGAAGTTGGAATTGGTATCATTGTTGGCGGACGCTGGCGCGCTTGGGATCTCCTTGAAGGATGGAAATGCGACAACCGTGACATCGGTGTTAGAAGTGGGGATGACAGTACATTGGTACTGACAGATAATCACTTCATCTGCGCTTCCCAGCACCCCCAAGTACATATATGATACATATATGGACTCCTATAGACGCCCTATGGACCGCATTTAGTATCTACAATAGCGGTTCATAGCGCCTGTTACTCATTTCGTTGATATCTCGCCTCCTAGAGCAGCTAGAGGCATAATTGTTGAATATTCTAAGTCCAGTATTTCAGTCGCGATATAGTGGACACCTGACTTCACGCCTCGGGTGAAACAGGCCAAACATGTACAAAGGAAGTGTATTTCCTACTATGTCCCGGAGTAGTGTTTGCTACTCCCTTGACAACAGTATTAGACAATCTCATACTTGCATTCTATTATCAATATCAAGTGATTAGAGCGTCTATCAGAGGGTTATCAACTGTGTCTGGCTATACTCTATAGCAGATCAGTCAGTGAACACAACTTGTCAGTTTATTAATCAGGTGGGCCGAAGCCGTTGGGCTCAAACTCCTCATCCTCACCCTCCTTCCCATACTTCCACATGACACCCACGTCAGAGTTTTCGGCGACAACCAAGGCATTGTGGAAGGCTGGTGGAACGGCCGCAGTCAAAGCAAGCAGACTAACGGGGTATTTAAACGAATCCACAACCACCTACAGGGCCAGAGAATCACCCTCCACACCAGATATGTCCCCAGCGCACTCAACCTGGCTGATGGCCCTTCAAGAGGCATCTATCCTCCTACCTCCCTGCTACTCCCAGCCTGCCACATCCCTGCAGAGCTCCAGCACTTCATCGCACTCCCGGGAGATGAGCAGGCCAGCACTAACCCCATTAGAAGAAGCATCCCTCCCGCGCCCAAGCCCCCAAGAGCTCCAAACAGGGAAGTGGACACCCTCCGCCGCTGGACACGCACGCGAGAAGAGGAGGACGGTGCCTTACCCCACAAGCATGGCGAATAAAGCCCACAAAGCCCCCCCTCCCCCCAAAACCACAAGACGCCCGACACCATACCCCCCACACCGCGAACTAATTCCCCACCCAGCCAGACCACACTGCTTCAGCTGCGAGTGTCTCAAGATGTGGATTCCCATGGCCCTTGAAGCCCCACCCGCCGCCCAAGGTGTACAATGGGAACTGAGCAAGGAGGACTCCAAACGAATCTTCGACATCATAGGATTGACCTGGAAGAAATCCATGGCAGAAACATATGGAGCCGGTCTGCTGGCCTACCACCGCTTCTGCAATGAGAGGAGCATCCCTGAAAGGGTGTGCACCCCAACCCCCCCCCGCGTTGCATCTGACTTCGTCGCCTGGCTCGCTGGTGTCTTCTCCCACAAGACAATAAACAACTACCTCCACGGACTACGAGCCTGGCATATCCTCCACGGCCTCCCCTGGTCCCCAAACAGAGACGAACTCAATGCCCTCATGAAAAGTGCCGAGAAGCTCACCCCCCCCGAGGCCAAGATGTCCACCAGGAAGCCATATACCATTGACTATATCGACAAACTGAAAACTAAACTCAAGCTGGACACCGCGCTGGACACCGCGGTCTTTGCCTGCCTCACCACCACCTTCTACGCAGTCGTGCGCCTGGGCAAATTCACTATGACAAAGCTGGAGGAATTCAGCCCGACCATTCACATAGTGTGAAAGCGCATGCGCCAGGACCAAGACCGACATGGGAACAAGGTCACTGTGTTCAAGCTGCCTTTCACCAAAACAGAGAAAAGCACCAGTGACAAGGTCTTCTGGGCGCAACAGAATGGCCCATCAGACCCAGAGGCGGCCATGCAAGCGCACCTTGCCCTCAACAATCCCACCCCAGATGAACACCTCTTCGCGTACTCCCACACGGACAGTACAAGGCACACCCTTACGCGCTCCGCCTTCATCACCAGGATCAACAAAGCAGCAAAAGATGCGGGCCTCAAGAAGCAACAGGGGCATGGTCTACGCATTGGCAGAACTCTAGAATACCTCCTCAGAGGGGTCGATTTCGAAGTAGTCAAAACTATTGGCAGGTGGAAGAGTGACGCCTTCCTCCTGTACCTACACTGACATACTCAGGTCACGGCGCCATACATCCAAGAGAACATGGTACTACATGAGTGATTCCTTTGCATTGCAATGCCGCAACCAAACTAACGGGTGAGCCACACAAATCATCTTTCAGCACCACTCCTGACAGAGAGGGCACCGAGCCAGCACGATGCATTGTGGTGCATGCACCAGCGCCTGGACCAACGGGTATTGCGGCTGGCTCGGCGAGCCCCCCCTCCTGGGGCTGTGCCGCCGGAGCCGGGAGTCGCTTTGCTCTCCGCCCATTAAACTACATCAATCCATCTTTACCCATGCTATTATTCACATCCTACAATGTAAACATCGTACTCTACAAATGATCACTCCCCTCACCTCACCTCTCCTCCTCCGCACGGCGTGCAACACACACACCACACTCCCAGTCTGAGTGAGAGCGCAAAGCAAAGATGTTGCCAAAGGATAATGAAGTGATGCACTGCAATTAGAATACACTACTACAGTCTTCTTTATATAGTCTTTTACATACAGTACTGAAAATAATAATTGATCACCATCTCATCATGCAAAGTAAACATGAGTACATGGGAGACATCTGTCATTTTGCTGATGCATGGACCCATGGTGAACTTCAAAGAATTAAAGTACTGCATCATTACTCACAAGTACTTACAGGTACCCACAATAAAATAATCTGGACTCAGACTTGCAGGGATCCTCGGTGGTGAGTGATCCGGATCTGTGAGTAGGCATACTCATAGGTATTCCCATGGGTCAACTCACAGTGACTCACAAGTTACCCAGACTTGTGACATGCTTCAAGTCTGGGGCAATTTCCAGAGCTGGGTCTTGCTCAATTCATTGCATTCTAATAGAACAGTTGGTTTCATGTTTGATTAATTGTAATTGAGTAAAAAACAATTCCTATTATTGATTAATGAAAGTCTTTGCACACAGTTAGGGAATGTCACGGGTTATCCACGGGTTTTTTTGGCCTACCCCTACCCGCACCCGCCTAAACCCGTACCCACATCCTCAGATAGGATAGGATAGGGATTTCCCATGGGATAGCAGCGGGTTTTGGTCTTTTGGCGGGTTTTGGCGGTTTTACTATAGATAACGAATCCCGATCCCTCTCGTGTCATGCGCATCGTCTTCAGGGCTCAATATAGTGTGGAATCCGTCCCTGGTTGACCCGATTTGGTCAAGAACTCGCCCCACAATGACATGTTCTCCTCCTCACCCCTGAAGCGCGCAGCTTATAACTCAAGATCGGCGATAGCTAGCCCTGTCGTCTTTTTTGGAACTTATTAAGCACCTTTAGGAGTGTCCGATCGACCCCTCATCGGTCCGATTTGGTGAAGACTTCGCCCCTGGGGAGCTACCGCGAAAAACCCGCCCAAACCCGCGGTTTACCGCCCAGGGATAGGGATAGCAGTGAGATAGCGATTCCCCTACCTGTACCCACATCTGGGCCTACCTGTATCCCCTACCCACATGGTGTGCTCTACCCCTGGACATTCACTAAGCATGAAGGTATGCACCTTGAGAGATGAAAATGAAAAGAACACACCCCCAGCTCTTCATTTGCGAGAGAGGGGGTGGCATGGGTGAGAAGAGAGCGAAGGGCGCACAGTGATGATAGAGTGGACGAGGTGGCCCAGACGATGAGGTGGATGAAGCAATGGCATCAGCAAAACCAAATATTTGCCATAGAGGCTATAGAGAATTGTAGGGATTCATAGATATGGTGGTAATTTTTATAGATGACTATAGAGGCTATAGAGAGTTATAGGGGGTCATAGATATAGTAGTAATTTTTATCGATGATTATAGTGTTTTATAGGTATTGTAGTAAGTCATAATCTACTACATTTGCGTAGAAGGCCTTAGCCATGCGGGGACAGGGACCAGGGTGGCTAACAGATTTACAAATTCCAGTATCAAAGGAGGAGCTGCGACGGGTACAGGTATGTGCCTGGATCAACTGTGGGTGTCTTGGATGCCTACAGTCCATCGACACGCTGCAGGTTCCCCCACCATGCCCTTTGCCTTGCAGCATTGTTCCACACATCAATTGATGCAGTGAATGACAATGTGAGGGTGGGGGGGAGAGGTTTGGTGAGGTAGCTGTGGAATAGTGCGCATGAACCCGCAAGGATGACATGGTAGATTTGTTAGTAGCTGCTCCTTCGCATGTGAGGCGGTTGGCACTTCTTGTCTGTGCGAGAGCATGTGGACGGATGGGGTGGGATCAAGCGTGTGAGGGGGTGGGATGGAGATGAATATGCGGGCGAGTGGGCAGGTGAATGGTACACATTCAATTGCCTGTGTTCTACTTATGTTCTTTGTCGCTTGTATGTCATTTTTGGGCTGTTTTTGTGGTCATTTGCAGGCAGGGAGCGTGTCAGGGAGGTGAGCATGTTGTGGGAAAACAAGCTGTGAGTGGAGGGCTATGGTAACCTAGACAGCCAAGCAAATGAATATCAAGAAAAGAAAGGATTAGCTTTAATGGAACCTTTCCATCGTGCTCAACAGCACAAATACCCATGCGCCACGCAGAGCATAGGCCAGGGCTGTATGGATAACCGTGGCATCCTTTGATGCGACCGTGGGTCTCATCCATCGCACACCCCCTGTTTTGCCTTGAAACACCTGGTGATTGCACATGTCAACTGATGCAGTGAAAGACATTTTGAGGGTTTAGGGGGGCTATCCAAGACAAGACAATCCCTAACTCTCTCACAAGAGAGGGCACGATAGGTGTGTTGGCAAGGGAGAGCGGCCAGCGGAGGGCATACATCCGTAATTTGTGAACCATTGTCCACCATTTGCGATTCTGTCCGTCGTTTGCTACCTGGGGGTTGCCCGTCACCTATACATTGTTTGTGAGCCGTTGTTTGTAGTCACTACACAGTTGAAAGATGAATATTAGAATAAGCTTGGACAAGAAAAAAACTAGTACTCACTTGTGAGACCTCCCAATCATACTCAAAAGTATGAGAACCCATTTCCCATTGGCCACATGTGCCCAACACCAACCATCGGGATGATCCCTGTCATTTTGCTTGCACATTGTGCACCGACCCAGAGATGGTTGTGGCAGTCACACAGTGGTGGCGTCGGCTTTGACCTGGCAGTTGTCGCTCGTACATTGCTAGTACCAATTTTGCAACCTGGGGAGTTTATGACATTACGATGCGAGCAGCGCACACTATGTTAAACAACAAAGTTAGAATGGGTTTGCATAATAAAAAAGGAACACGCACCTTGACAATTGCACTCAAAAAAAATGAGAATCCTATTGTGGGTGCACCGGGGCCATTCATTGTTTGTTGTTTTGAGTGGGATTGGATTTTGATAAGCTTGAGGTGATAGTTTAAATGGGACATTCAACATCATTCGGAGCATTCAAAGTAAAAGAAATACAAAATGAGTAAATGTTGCACAGAATGAGGTAGGGCATGCCACGAGTGCGGGTCACTCATAGGTACCCATGGGTTGATCCGTGGGAAACCTGCGGGTATTCACAACTTATGAGTTAACACACTCACAAGTCATTTTACTTGTGGATCCGAGTCCCTGCTGCAGGTACCCATGAGTCTTGTTTGGTCTTGTTTGACTTGTCTCACTGTGTTTTCTGACCCACCCCCTTGTCACATACTCATGAGTATGTGACTCACAGATCTGAGTCTTTCTGTGAGTTTTTAACTTGCAGTGATCTGTGGTGGTGAGTACATAAGTCGTGGGGATCCGGACCCGCGGGTTTTTGTTCCCACAGATCCGGGTCAATCCGCGAGTGCACTTGTGGCATGCCCTAAAATGAGGTGGCTCAGCTACTTACCTTGGGCCTGGTGAGGGTTCAGATGGGCAGACCATTGACAGCAGGTAGGTGACGGAATTCGAAGTTGTGATATCATTGGTGGAGAATTTGGAGTGCTGGGTCCATGTGTGGGTCCGATTTTTAGTCGGAGTTAGAATTGACTTGGGCGAAAATCTTTGTGCATCCCCCGAGTAATGTCTTCGCTCCACCCCACCTTGTCCTTTGCACATATCGGTGCCATGCCACAATGCCCTCCATACATGTTGCCCTACCAGTCCGGCCCCCATCCCACACCCTACCCTGCGCTGTCATTGGCTGAATGTGGGCACAATGCACACACCCCCTGCAGGTGTGGGTTGAATAGAGCTGAATTGCAATGCTTGCGATCTCTCCTGCAAATTGGTACATTGACACCTTTTTTGGACCTTCATGCCAATGCTTATTGTGGTGTCACACAGGCATCCTCATTCTAAAAGAATGCGGAACACCGGCATTGCATGCAGGTTGCCTCATGACAAGGCCATCATCATGAAATCCCTGCTCAAGTAGCACGTAGTCTTCAAGACCCCAGCCTCGATGTCATGGCCTTGTGTGTGCATGCTATGGTGACTCACAGCAGTCGGGGAGGTGATATTCTCTGGGTTCCAGCTTGATTTATACAGTGCATGGGGGAACCCCTTTGCATATTGGTATATTGTGCATGTGATGGAGGTGCGCCTCACCGTGTTTGATGGGCTTCTCCCTGCCCTCTCCCCTGGTGCATAGCTATTTTCCACTGGCACCACACCCTGTTCGCACTAAGGCTCAGCACGAGCATGGGTTGCCCACAGGTACCTGTGGGTAGGCCCGTGGGAATACTTGAAAGTATTGGCCTAAACAGGTACTTGTACTCATGGATCTATTTACTTGCAGATCCAAGTCAAGCATTTGGACATTGCAGGTACCTGTGACAGGTACTTGTGACTCACACTGGACCCTCAAGGACCCTTAAAGTATAGTTCCCACAGTACATACAAGCTCAAATTCCATTCTAAACTAACAAAATCCTTGTAAATACCCATAAGTACTTGTGAAATACCTGTCCCTGATGACTAATTGCTGACAAATGACCTGTGACCTGTGGGTAATCATGAGTAATCCATAAGTAATCAGGATCTGTGACAAGTACTTACTAAGTTGTAAGTACTTGCCAAAAATACCTGTGAGTACAAGTACTTGCTGACTAAGCTACCCACAGATCTGGGTAGTGACCTTGTGTGACCAAATACCCATGAGTACGGATCCGGATCACCCACAGATCTACCCATGCTGAGCCTTAGTTTGCACCCATGTGTGTCCAAATGCTCCATGTAATCTTTCCCTTTCCTCTTCGTCCCCTGGTAAGGCATGTTGCGAGTGCAAGTAACTTGTGAGTCAGTACAAGTTGATCCGTGGGAATACTTGTGAGTATGGTGACTCACAGATCCAGATCACCTGTGGCTACAAGTCCTTGCAGGTCCAGGTTTGAAATTTTGAACAACAGGTACTTGTGGCAAGTACTTGCCATGACCTGTAGCCATATGTTGGGTGCAATTCCTTGCTCCCCACTCACTTCCATGTGAAAAATTTCCACCTAATCTCACATCTACATATATCTGTAGCTACCTGGGCCACCCTGTAATAGGCAATGGCATGGGTACATCTGTGGGTATCCAGAAGGTGTCCCATACCTACACCCATATGGGTTGTAACCTGTCCACCCACAGGTTTAAAATCAGTGGGTTGGTGCAGGTTTTTGGTTATACCCTTGTGGGTGACCTTATTCCGCACCAAATCGGGACTTTGAGGGGCCGATCGGACACTCCTAAAGGCCCTTATGAATGTCCAAAAGACCCGACAGGGCTACCTATCCCCATTCTTAAGTTATAGGGTGCACGCTCCAGGGGGGAGGAGGAGAAGGTCATGTCATGGAGTCAATTCTGCACCGGAATGTATGATTGTGGAACGCATTAAACACTATTTTCTGAGCAGAACCCGATGCGCATAGTGCGAGAGGCATCGATATCCTCGATCCCACGGTACGCGCAATCTCGCAGACTATCATTCTGTATCTCAGGATCGGAGATACCGAGGTCTCTCGCGCTATGCGCATAGGATTCAGCTCATGAATTAGTGTTTAATGCGTCCCACAATCATACATTCCGGTGCAGAATTGACTCCATGACATGACCTTCTCCTCCTCCCCCCTGGAGCGCGCACCCTATAACTTAAGAATGGGGATAGGTACCCTGTCGGGTCTTTTGGACATTTATAAGGGCCTTTAGGAGTGTCCGATAGACCCCTCAAAGTCCCGATTTGGTGCGGAACTGATGGTTATTTATGTGATAGCTTGTTAGGGGCGGGTTTTTCAAGGGTATGCCAGTTTCCAAAAGCCAATAAGTAACCTGTGAGTAACTTGCGAGTACCTGCAAGTATTTAGAACTCATAAGTACTTGGATACTCACAAGTAAATGACCTGTGGATCCAGATCTCACAGGTATAAAACTTGTGCAGATCCAGGTATCAGTTTTTCACATGCAAGTACTTGTGACTGCAGATCCAGGTTACTTGCGGGTTAACTCGTGACATGCCCTATCCCCTGGTCATGGCTTAACTGGTAATAATGTGATGCAGGACTGGTTCTCCCCCCTGTGTGATTCAATGATGTGCGTGTGGTCCTCATGCGGCTTGTCAAGGTGTGTGATAGTGACAAAGATTTCTCATTTAGAGGTATCAGATAAAGTAGCCAATAATAAATTATTATTTTACATTATGCTGCCCGAAACTTGAATGGAATCAAGGAATTGTGTAAATAGGTATAGGATTATAGTTCTTTGTAGATATACCAACAGGCTGTATAGTACTCTGTAGAATTTCATAGATCATACAGGCACCTTTGTAGTACTAAGGAAAGATAGACCTATACTATGGCACTATGGTGCTATAATTCACTATGGGTCACTCCTGAGCACTCCTTAGTGGTTACCTGCTTTGCTGATGGGTGGGGCAGATGGGGCAGATGGAGTGCTGATGGAGTGGGCGAGGTGATGATGGGGCAAGCAAGTGGAAGACACCCCAACTCTCTCAATTGTGGGAGAGGTGTTACATCCTGCTAATGCAAGTCAATGAGTCAACAGTAAAGACTCAAAGACACTTAGCAAGGTCTGAAGTCTCCTAGGTCAGGAGGCAGTAGAGGGGGAATCTGATAAATGATTAAATGTAGTGAATACAGGAGTATGTAGCTACATTTATATACAAGTGAAGTAGTTCTATGACTACGCACTAGTGACTAAGTCCATGAGTATGATATGACATATGGGGGATAATGACTGATATAAGAAGCAGGCTGACTGAGCAGCTGAGTAAGAACAATGAAGATAGTAAAGATAGAACAGAGACCATGCAGTGGAGAAGTAGATAAGGTGCACATGATGTATCATCTGATGATGTAGCATATGGCGCATATCAGATGATGATGGAATGATGGTGGAGGTAATAGAAGTGTCTATGGATGATCCTATCAGTCAGATGTCCAAGTGATGATGATCAAAGAAGGAAGGAATCATAACAAGAGAGGGGGGTGGCGATAACAAGACTAGATTGAAAAAAGATTGTCAGCATGATGAGCTGAGGAAAAAACTTACCAGGCAGCATTGAATAGCCTCCGTGTACTGGGTATGTATCAGCAAATTCCCCTCTTATTCTAATGTTTCCACTAAAGGGCAAGCATGTGGGATGAGGATGATGGACAAGGCGATAGTGATAGAAAGCACATCAGCAAAACACAACAATGCTGTGTACTACTCGATAGTAGTCTGTAGTATATGTCTATTTGTTTATAGTGAACCATAGTGGCCATAGTGGCCATAGTGATGGTTTGTTTTGCTGATGCAGGGACAACAGATAGATGGTGATGACGGATGAGATAATAGATGAGCAGTGGAAATAAACGAGTGGGGGGAAAACAATGAATAGGGGGCAACAAATGAGCAAGAGGCAATGAATGGATGGGGGCGGCAGAGAAATGTGTCCAAGCGCGTTGATGAGGATGAGACCCTGGCTTTCCCGTTAGCTCAGATCGGTGATAAGCGCGCCGCACACTTATGGGTTCGTAGGCCACATCTCGCACCAAGATAAGATCAGCGCGACTCGCCAGGCTCGATGCGCGCACCCACAAGCCCACACAACAGCCTCGGACTGCATCAACACCCATGATAACGGCCAGGATCAGCTCGCCGCACCTCATATATATGATGCGAGGCCGTCGCACTTGTATAGGACTCTCTCGCAGCTCAGCACATACGGGATTGTGCCTCAACACGGCTCCGCGCGCACTCAGTACTTCCTAACAAGAGACCCTAATGTGCCTCGACCCACACCAACTGCGACACGTACCAACATCACCACGAGAGCCTCCATGAGGCCCGGACACCTTGACAACGTGCCCATTAGGTGACCCGAGCAAGATGCGGACGTGTGATCGCGCCGGGTTTGTTGCATATTCTCTTATTTTACCTTAGATTACCGGACTCAGGACATGACCGGCGGCCCATCGCATCGTACATAGACCCTTACATACGCCGCGACCTGCGCACAGTATATAGGCCATGTACATACTTCACCTCACACAGAGAGAATCCAGCAGAGTTTCCCCCTCAGAGCTCGTAGCTCAGTTTCGCAGTCTCAGAGTAGACTATCCATGTTCCCTACAGGAGTCGCACGTCGCACTCCTCCACGTTCCTTCACATTCAAGTAGTCGGGCTGTGACTAAGTCGCCCAATCGCAGTCAAAGAGTCTTGTGTATTGGTGTATGCTGTCTCGCGTTGCACCGGGCCCGAAGATTTGAGAGCGCGACTCGCATCGCACTCATTCTACGCTAAGTTCTCAGTTCCCGGACACCCTTGCGTCCATTCCATTCATTAGTTATCACTCTCGCGCGTCGTATGTGTCAAGATCGCATCCAAAGCAGGTCCTCACGCAGTCTTTGAGAACTCTTCTTGAGTCCCTAGGAGACCTTGTTTGTTGCTAATCTGAAACACTCGCTCACTCAACATCTTATTTAGGTGTTGTTTACTTAGTTGGTTTTTGTGGTTGGTTTTGGCCACAAGCCTCTTTGCATATCATCGGAGGGGCAGTGTTGTTGACGAGCCTTGTTCATGAGACTGGGCAGTGGCCACAGTATTGTTTCGGAAGGGAGTTGACGATGGTGATGGACATCAGCAAAACAGAACATTACTATAGACTACTACAGAGTAGTCCATAGTGAGGGTCTACTAGTCCATAGTGTACTATAGTGGCCATAGTGGCTATAGTAGTGTTCTGTTTTGCTGATGGATATGCATGCTTGTGATTGAGTGACAGAGTCTTGGAAGAGAACAAGTTTGAAGGAAATTGCTGAAACTCAGCTCTTGGTAATTGCCGCCAGCTTAGAGCTTAAATTGCTCAGGTGGTAATATACCAAGTCTAAAAATATACATTTTTTGGACTTGGAATTTCTATGATATACACAATGGAAGCACTGATGATTCATGTTTCCAAAAGAAACACCTATTTTTATGGGCCAATAATTTGGTGTTTCACGAGTAATAGGTATTTCTACTGTGTATGTTGTAGAAATATTTTAATATACACTTAACTTGCTTGCTGGGGGAACACTTTGAAAACAGGCATTGTGTTTCTAATGTGGAATATTTTTTATGTTTTCCCAAGATCCATTTATTGGAAAGAAGCAAACATGTTTATTTTATCAGTGTTTCGGTGGCTGCGTGCAGTGTAAACAAGGAAGGGAAAAACAAGGGAAAAGCCAACTCCTGGGTGTCATACACTTGTCACCTGAAATGAATATGCATTTTGTATCAATTACTAGAAACACTTTGTAGACATAAAAGCTACAAAGTCAAATATCCCAGCAAGCAAATGGCAACATCAGCAAACCAGCTGGTACCTAGGGAGAGCTAGGGAGTACTCTGTAGCGCATTATAGTGCCATAGTGCCATAGTAAGGGTCTATCTGTTTGTAGTGCTCAGGAGTCATCAGTATGATCTAAGGAGTTCTCCGGAGCGCTCTATAGTTCCTCACTAGCAGCAGTAGAGCGGTATAGAACTAGGTAGTGCTCGCAATCTTACATTTATTCACTCCTAAATCATCCCTACATTCCGTTCGAAATTTGAGCAAATAATATAAAGTTGTTGGCTACTCTAAATCTATCTGATACATCCAAACACGAGTCGGAAATCTTCACCACCATCGCACATGGTATAGTTATCCCCTTCACCTTACCTGCACAGTGCGCTGAGCCTACATGATAGCATGGCAAGAAATTCACCGGAAGCTGACCAAACAGCGCCATGCATCGCTTACCCCAAGAGAACAGGCACTGCGCCCTCGCATGCGGCGCGCGCCGTACATGTGACCAAGATTCCGGAGATAGCTGCGGGAATCAGTGAGGTTGAGGAAATTTTAATCCATCCCAGCCATTGAATCACACACCTTCAAACTGATGAAGAGGTGCAATACCTAAGGCATGTCACAAGTTAACTCGCAAGTAACCTGGATCTGCCACCACAAGTACTTGCATGTAAAAAAGTGGTACCTGGATCTGCACAAGTTTTGTACTTGTGGGGATCTGGATCCACAGGTCATTTACTTGTGAGTATCCAAGTACTTATGAGTCCCAAATACTTGCAGGTACTTCCAAGTTACTTACAAGTTACTTGTGCAAGTAGTTAACTTAGTCAATAATTATTGATATGTGACTAGTAAATTATTAACAGCTGCAATATTACCCTTGATAACTACCTTCCAGGATGACTCAGGCAGTCAAGAATATATGTACATGTGAGATTCAGTGGCATATTTTCACAAGAAAGTCAGTAGGGGCCAAGGAATTGCACCAACCACATGGCTACAGGTTGTGGCAAGTACTTGCCACAAGTACTTGTTGTTCAAAATTTCAAACTTGGACCTGCAAGGACCTGTGGCCACAGGTGATCTGGATCTGTGAGTCACAATACTCACAAGTATTCCCACGGATCAACTTGTACTGACTCACAAGTTACTCGCACTCGCGACATGCCTTAGCAATACCTTGCTTTGTGGCGTGCTGATCAGGGATAGTGCTAAGTGTACTGTGTGAGAGGTGACCTGAGGGATGCGGAGGTCCAGGAGTGTCAGTGGCAAAAGGGACTCCTCGAGCATTCAAGAGAAGGTGATTGAGGTGAACCAAGTAAACAAATACTCACTGGCATCTGATATGGTCAGTTGAGCTGGGGGGACGGGCGGGAACGAATCATATGGGTGTTGAAACAAGAGGGTGCAGGAGCAGTGGAGCAAAATTGAGTGCATTGATAAATGTGCGCGTCTAACCAGTTCCCATAAACGGAGCCTTGCGGAGTGCGCACAGACCATATTTATTCGGAGTTTGAATTGACTTGGGGAGAATGTTTGCCCCGTCCGCATAACATATCCCGCGGGTCACTCCAAGACAGCGACGGTCCGACGGATCCCTGCAAGTCTTACCTGTGAGTACTCGCAATGTTTCAAGCTCATTGACACATCACGTCCGAAGGTGACGCGCTCAACTTCGAACCCACTCCCAAGCTTCCACACGACGACAAACGGCGGCAACACAAACGACTACTGATGGGCTTCGCACGATTGAGAGTTCTCTTTGGTAAGTACGTTGATTTCTTGCACCAATACCCACCCCCTCACTCTGTAGACGAGAGCCGATCCGTTGACACTAACTACCCCATACCCCACTCTCTCGCAAATGAGAGTCAAGCCCGCCGGTGGTGCCATGTGTGGGCCGCATCCTCGCCTGCACCCCCATCCAGCCTTATCCGACTCACCCCCGCTCAAACACATCACACAATAGCTCACAAACCATAAAAACAACAACCGCAGCCCAAAAACGACACAAGCACGTCTTAGCATCTCGGGCAGCTCTTTACACCCTTTGAACGTCATTCGCCGCGTCAGTTGACGTGCGCAATGATGTTCTAAGGCGAAATGAGGGGCCCGG
The DNA here is from genome assembly GCA_015501065.1 of Infundibulicybe gibba. Taxonomy (NCBI): domain Eukaryota; kingdom Fungi; phylum Basidiomycota; class Agaricomycetes; order Agaricales; family Omphalinaceae; genus Infundibulicybe; species Infundibulicybe gibba. The sequence goes on from JADNYI010000126.1 coordinate 47,780, forward strand.
GCATCCAATGCAAGACTTGTGGTGTCGTCTCTCCACACACCACTGCCGTCCCATCCAATCTCACCACGACCACCCTCTCGCAAACGAGGGGCTTGGGCTGGCCTGCGCCCTTGCCCATGTTCACCTCCGGCCTTCCCTAACCTCACCCGAACACTTACGATGACGAACGGTTGTGGGCCGCGGCCCGCAGACGACACATGGGCACGCAAATATCAGGCGTGCCCCATTGACGATGACTCAAACGATGACTGGCGGCCTATGGGCCGGCAAATGAGCAAACGACGGCCCAAAAACAAGCAACAGCTGTCTGCAAACGATGTGCGAATGCATAAGCAAGCAAACAACCGGTGCGCTGTTTGTGCCTGGCTTGTTCTGGCACCTCGGGCAGCCTCTACACCCTTGGAACATTATTCGCCACGTCATTCGACGTGCGCAATGATATCCCAAGGCGAATTGAGGGTTTTCGTTGCGAGAGACCTGCCGGGTGCCACCTTACTCACTGCCACAAGGGCCAATCTTCGTGTCACACGTTCAGACACATCGCGGCGCGCTTGGAGACCCTACCCTCTCGCAAATGAGAGGGCGCCTGGTGTCCATTCTGGCATTGCGGCCACAGCGCTGCAGGGTGCCACCCCCAGTCGCAGGCCCCGCCTGATAGTACACGCGTGTGCAGCCGCCTATGGATTATTTCAAGCTGAGCTGAGCTGGTACTACATCACTAACCTTCGATCTGAATGTATTGGATACGGGCCGCCGCAACGTACTATGACACCTACTATAAAATACTATAGTCATCTATAAAAATTACTACCATATCTATGACATTCTATGATCACTATAGTCATCTATAAAATTTGCTATTGTGTCTATGGTGCTCTACGGTACTCTATGACGCTCTATGACCGCTATGACAAATGTTTGGTTTTGCTGATGAAGCTACCCCCCAGTGTAGATTACACTCAAGACAGATGCTCCTGCACGATGGGACCTACCCTGGAATCGACTTTATCCAAGATATCCACGGTTTCATTCTACAAGTCGTGTCAGGTTTGAGGCGAAGGATTCGAGAAGAGGACGTACCCATATATCTTCTTCCGCCTTCTGCCCGTCCTGGTCTAGCACAAAGTCGCTGACCTCCATAAGCTGCGAGCCGCTGACATAACCGCCGTTTAGCGATTTTTCGTTCTCCCCAGCCACAGCCGCCCATACGAGTTGCCGGCTGCCTTCTTCCGTCGTGAATGCAATCATCTTTTCCATGAGGCCTGCGACCACCTTTTGGGCGCCCCCTAGTTCACGTCGGATCCCCGAGATACAGAAGCCCGGATTCACGGCGTTGACGACTATTTTCTGGTCTCGCAGGCGTTTTGCCAATGCCCGGACGAAAAATACGTTGAGCACTAGATATGCACATTAATCATGGCGTGGCCGACAGGGACGAACGGGACGAACGTTTTGAGATCTCGTATCGGCCCTGCATCCCCCTAGCAATCACAAATTACACCAGATTCGGGCGATTATGAAGTTGAAACTTACGGTGACTTGGAGAGAGAGTATTCTTTACTCCCTATTGTCGACACGATCTTGCCACTGTCTAGAACCTTTTTCTCAATCTTTGCCCAGTGGTGGAGCTCGCTCGTCACGACGACGATACGCGGGACGGTTCCATGCTCGCGCGCGGTCGCAGTCATGCGGGGAAGCAGAAGCAGGGCCAAAAGCTCAAGAGCGAGGTTGTTGACTTGGATGCTGGAATCATTATTATTATCATGCCAAGGTGGAGAGAGAGAAGCGACCAACGTCGATTCCCAGCCGTCTTTGGTGGCCTCGTATCCTGCCATCACGATGCCGGCATTCTCGACGAGAAGATCCAAGCGACCGCCCTCTGCTTCGAATTTGCTGACAAATGCCTTGACAGAGTCAAAGTCGCAGAGGTCAATGGTCCATAATTCCGCGTTCTGGTATCCGGTCTGGTCACGCAGTTCTACGGCTTGGGTGTGAGTACCGGTCATATCCGGGGTATGGTAAGCAAGACACACCTTGAAGGGCCGCTTGGCCCTTGGTGACATTGCGACAGCCCATAATGATTCGACCGGGTTTCATACGGGCGAAATGTTTGGTAGCTTCAAAGCCGAGGCCGGCGTTGGCACCAATCACGATGACGGTCTTGTCTTTGAGATTGGCGGTGGCAACGGGGGCGGGGGTTTTCAACTGCCCGCAAACAAATTCGAGGAATGTGAGACGTGCCATGGAGACTGGGAGTTCAGGGATAAGACTGCTGGGACCATGTCAAGGGCGGGTTACCTGGCTACTTAAGTCGAGCTGGAGTGACCAGCGCTTCAAGTTGTTCCCAGGTGCCGGTCGCACACGTCAAACGAATGCTTCTCTGTACTGATGCCGGGAAGGTGACGCGGATGTGCCGCGCGTCCGCCCATCAGTGGATAAACTTGAGTGAAGGTCGTGTTCTGATGCCGGGAAGGTGACGCGGATGTGCCGCGCGTCCGCCCATCAGTGGATAAACTTGAGTGAAGGTCGTGTTGTGCCAGTCGCTGTTTCCTCTTTTCGTCGGGCTGCTCGTCTCGCCCAGCCATGTCTTTTCCCACCCCCGTAGGTCGTGATGCATGATGCGTGCGCATGATCCGCTGTTGAAGGGCCAGTTAGCGGCTAGTACGGAAAAATGATGAACCTAGAAGCAGCAGCAGTAGCAGGAGGAAGGATGGATGAATATAATAATGAGACAATTTCGATTGTTGATGGGATTAGCCAAATCGGGCCAATCTGGCATTTCGACTGTGAAAGGAAATTCGGGGTTTTCTTTCCGACGACAACCACGACGACGACGAGTGCGAGGCGATTGCCGGGTGCGAGTGCGTTCCAGGTTTTGTGAAATTGCCACCGCCTTTTTGCTCAGCTTTTTTGTCTCTAGCCCTCATTTTCTTCTCCGTTTTCTCCGTTTTCCCACCGACCCCACTCTCGGGCGAGGTTTGGTTTTTAAAAGGACGTGAGGATCAGCCCGGAATCCTGCCATGTCGAAACGAACTCCTGTTCCGCTCCTGCTCGAATCTTTTCCGTCGCCACCGACCCACATTCCCCCCACGCCAACGTCGTTGAACCCGCCCCCGTCTCGTCCACCGTCAGTGCCCCTGCCTCCTGTCCCTGGCCCATCTCGCATTTCAGAGTCGGACACGCACCTCCTACTCACCTCGGCCCGTCGTTCTTTTGCGTCTGCTTCTTCCCGGGATTCGATAGCAAGCAGCCGTGAGTCACTCCACCGCGAGCATCAGCGTCCCACTTCCACGCCACTGTCCGACATTGATGACAATGACGACGATGACTATCCCCCATCAGTCACCCGGCGAACACATCATCATCCTGGGAACGAATCAATCTCCTCTATTGACATGCAGGATCTTTTCGCCCAGGAGGACGAAGATGATGACGAACCCACGACTGCCACCGCAACCACCATGTCCTCTGCGGATCCCATCGACCCCCAGACCCTTCACCTCCAGTTCCGTGCTGCTCGCTCTCGCAGCAGGTCCCACCGCCAGCTCCTCCACGCTCGCAGCACAAGTCCGTCAATAGCCCCCCCGCTCCCACCAGCCCCGCCGGCACCTCCCCTCCCTGTACATCGCCCAGTCAGCCCCGACATATCCACCATCATATCCGCAACACCCAGGCCCCGCAGAACCTCCAGCTCCTTCTTCTCCAATGCCTCCGGCGAACTTACCCGTTCAAAATCGCCGAGGCCCCGGGTCAACTCGGCCGCACGTCCAAGTGTCGCCCTCCCTTCAGAGCTTCCATACACCACGCCACACGACGACGTCCCATGGGAAGAGGAAGACTCCTACATCGAGGACTATGGCGTACAGATACCCAGCCAATTTGCCACAGACCACAACCCCCTGGACAAGCATACAGAGGCCATCCTCGAGAGAGAGCTCGAGGGAAATGGGAGCGACTCGGACTCGAGTCTCGACTTACATACCCCTCTACCGTGCGTATCTCGTTTCGTTTTGCTCCTGCTTCTCTCAACTTCCCGGTCTAGACATCTTATGCTTCGTCACGGTCTCCTCTCGCCCCACTCCAAGCTTCTTCCCCACTCCGCCCGCGCGGAGACCCCCCTCGATACCAGGCCAGGCAGTATCATCAGCATTGCATCCACTAGTAAGCGCCCTCCCATCTGGCCATTCTCACGCTGACCCTCCCCTAGCAAAATCGGGTGTCCTCAAAGACGAGCGTGATACCCCAAACCGCAGGCATCGCCATCGCGACGGCAAGCTATTGCGGGGTGGAATAGGCCTTACCACAGGCTTGGGTTGGAGTGATAGGTACGATCACCATCCTCTTATCTTTACTACGCCTCATTCCTTTCTCAGCGAGGATGAAGATGCTCCGTCCCCCCTTACCCGTCGCCTCTCGACCCTAAACCTTTCCCGTCGCTCATCTGCCTCCTCTGTTCATCCGTTGTCGCGCTCATACAGCAGTGGCACTCCCCTACGGGACGAGGATTTTGCTCACTTTTCATTCCAATCAAAGACATCATCCCGTACTCCATCCCGTACCTCTCACCCACCCACTGCGTGGCCCAAACGTTCTCAAAACTCTCGCACAAGCACCAGCAGTGCTGGGTCTGGGTTCTCCCTTGAAGTAAGCATTCCAGAGCAATCGGTCCTTGGCTCAACGACACGCGCATCCCGCTCCCGAATGGCCCGCTCCGTATCAGAGTCAGAAAATCTGACATCTCGCCAGCACCATGCAGAGGATATGGTTCGCACCCCCTCCACGTCGTCTTCTATCAGCATGTCCCTCCCCGTTACACCACAGGATGATTCAAGGAAACCGACCGGCTTGTCAGACGGGGACAAGTCGCTATACCAAGAAGACTCAAGAAGATTGATCGGTTTGGTGGACAAGGACAAGTCCCTACCCCCACTTCCCCCATCTCTCACGCGCAAATACCCTTCTGCTCTTAGCATCATTGCTCCTAGTGGCCCTAATCGCGCCATCCCACGCATGCGTACGGTGTCGTCCTCCGCCGACGCGGCCAGACCACGCAGCCCTCAATCGCCTGCTCTGCAGAGCAATATTATCAACACTCCACGCCCGCTGCAGCTCCCCCGACAGCAGCTTCGCGCGCCATCACAATGCGGCGACCGGCCCGCCGTCCCTGTACCCACCATCAGCGGTCTGCGTACCCCAACGGGACTCCCGACGTCCAGGTCGACGCCGCGTCTGTCCGCACCAAGTCCTGTCCCGCCACGCTCACCTGCCTCGCCCCTTCCCCGGAGTGCGAGCACCGGAGCTGCGGTGCTGCAGAAGCCCAAGCCGAGGACAGGGACCGGCATGGTGTACCGCACAAGCTCACACGGGAGCCGAATAAAGCTACCGTCAACCATCGGCGCGGGCGTGTCATCTGGGATGACAACACCCAGTACGAGAACACCCACTACCCCCCGGGCGATTGCCCTCTAAATGGACACCTCTTCATGACCGCGTTGACGACTACACCTTCAACTTTACACTTCACGATGCATATATACCTATTCCTATTACCTACCCACGCTTCTCCTAGTGCTCTTAACGGAGATACCCCCGTTTTTGTTTTGTTTTTTGTTTGCTTCATACCAGCCCGTGGGTATTGGATACTATCGATGGATTGGAGCGTATATACTTGGATCACCGGAGGCGTGGAATGCATACCACGAGAGGCATATAAGTAGAAGTAGTTTAGTTTAGCCAATTGAATATTTGTACTCGGTGCTGAGAAGTCTGCTGGCCAGAGTTGGTGTTACAGCTTGGTTTTATACTACTGTGTGAGTGCTTGCCAAGTGAAACAGCTCGTGAACCCTTTGAGTGACTCCACCTGGATCCACCACACGCCGAGTCGACCGATGTTTCAACTTTTAAATCTCAACCTCGCTCTGAAGCTCGTCCGTGCGCTATGCGACATCAAAGATCGCCAGCCCGAAGGCTCTATTTGCGTGGGGTTGTAGTCGGGGTATGTGAATCGATACCATGAACTGACAAATGGCCATGGGCGCTCTCAGGGCGCTCTCAGGGCGCTCTCCACTCTGAGGGCCCGCAGGGTTCCTGCACGTTTTGTCCACCGGCAGTGCCATTCAGTTTTGCAGAATCGTCTGGCGCGACTCTGCATTCATTCTTCATTCTTCCTTCTTCAATTCTTATTCTTTTCTTTTCTTTTCGCTCCCCATGACCGAGCGACGGGTAGTCGTTGATGACACTAATCCCCAAATACAATATTCTGGGAAATGGTATCTGGACAGTCAAAATCTCGACAACGTGGGGAACTTTGGGACACCGTTCCAGCACACTTCACATGGTACCAATACAAACTCGTCCGGCCTCAGTCTTCAGTTCCAAGGTGAGCCTGGCGCGGTCTAATACCCTGCTCTCTGATGAGTATTCCTTCAGGCTCCTATCCTCAAGTGTTCGGCACCAACAGCGTCAAGAGTCTTACTGGCGCATTGGATCCTTCCTGGACCTGTCTCGTCGATGGCGTCGACATTGGGAGGACGTCGCGCTTTAATTTTCCCATCAATAATTTCCTCCTTTGTGATGGAAAGAACGTTACCGATGGCAACCACACACTCACTATCAATGTTACCATGTCGCACGAGTCGTTCTGGTTCGATTATGTGACCTACATCCCGTCCACCACCGTGTCACTCGAATCGGCCATCGTCCGAGTCGAGAGACTGGACCCAGCTATTGTGTATGACTCGGGATGGGGGGACTTGGGCAATTTCTCAAACTTTACATTTACCAATGGTTCACAGCTGAAATTCGATTTCATTGGTGCGTTTCATTCATCGTGTTTCCTCTGTTATCCCAGCGCTCACCCACGCATGTATCAACCATAGGCAAGTCCGTGAGCTGGATAGGCTACATACCGCGGGAATTCGCACTCGACCCAACGTCGGCAAGATATTCAATCGACGGTGGCAAACCAGAGTCGTTCAGACTCAACGGACTTTCCGACAACTCCACGAGCGTATACAATCAAGTTTTCTTCACAACACCTGATCTCACGCCCGGCCACCATTCTTTGCTCGTCACCCACGATGGACAGCGTAACCAGACACCCCTCACGCTGAATTATCTTTTGGTTGCGAATGCGTCGGCGCCCTCACTACCCCCTGTCACATCGTCCACGCCGACGCCCAGCAATAGCAGCAAACCGAGTTCGTCCGTCCCCGTTGGGGCCATTATCGGGGCTGTTGTCGGTGGAGTAGCTGTGCTGTGTATAGTTGCCTTTTTCATATGGAGACGGACACGTCAACGGAGAGTCATCGTCTACGACAGGGCCGATATCGATCCCGATGACGACACAATACCCTCTCATTCATCTACTATCACTCCATTCAATCCCCAGTCCTCTGATTCGGTCATGGCGGAGACGAGTATCCATAACTCCAACATCTACTATACAGCGGTGGCAAACCCGTCTAAGATTGATCGCCACCACACTCGCGGTTCCTCCCAGGGCGGCAGCGCGTCAAATCCAACTGAAGACCTTTCGGCTAGGCAGAATCCAGTTAGGCAAAAGGTTCCCCCTCGGCCTCCGCCTACCGTGAGGGTGCACGAGGATAGCGGCGTGCGGGGGGTTACTGATGAAGAGGTTGTAGAATTACCACCAAATTATACCCCTGGATGACATTTTCTGGTCAATAGTAGGACACTTCCCTTTTGTATTGTTCACTGGACAATTATTTAAGGTTGTTTTTCGCGCTGAGGCCGGGGATGTCATTCATTGTCTCCTTGAAGAATAACCTCAATTAAATCAACTAGGATTAAACAAGATGTTTGAGCCAGTGATAGTAATATACGTCTCCCTTGGAACCTTCCGCAGATTAATGAGCATGCGGTTTACAACAACCGAGGGGATGATAAGTGCCCATGTTACAACTATCTCGTAGAGGTCGTGGGGCCCCAGGGTCCACATGAGGAGGTTGGCGGAATACAAGACGAAACTTCTAGATAGGGATTGGATTATGGTTGATACACCCACATAATATTTGAACTCACATCAAGAACACAAGGATGGAGTCACGGAGGAAGATTTGGATTAACAGCCCACATGATCTCATTGACTTTGGCACATCCCGAAAATACCTGATGGCCCGAGCAACTGCAAGGGCCATAAGGACAAAATCAAACATGATGGGGTAAATCCTAAACAAAATTTTGGTGAATATCATGCATGGATTGACTACTGTGTTACTAACCAGATTAGATACAGATACCCTGGCACTGCAATGTTGCAAAAGGGTGTAAATTCAATCAGAGTTGGCAGCTTGTGAGACATAGCTACAAATGAATTATCCCTAATTAGTTAGTAACAAAATATCAGAGCAAAAATAAGTATGCTTTACCAACTGAGAAATTTAAATCTAGGGATGAGAGAATCAGAATAAATGCAACTTGTATGCAAAACAGGATTGATAATATATAAATCAATCTCTTGTCTACCAGTTCATTAAATTTAGGGGTTAAAAATGGCCCAATCATATTCCATAGCTCACTTTGGCCATAAAGAGCATGCACTCGGATTTGGAGTATGACTGCTGGTATAAGTGCTGCCATAATACCTATAGATGAGAATTGAAAGTCAGCAACTAAGCTCTGACTGTGGCCCACAATCAGAATCAACATACCAGTAATATTACCAGTGACAACCTTTCCAAGGCCTTGAAAAATAAATTCAGAGATATAACATAGAGAAGAAATCAAGCCTACATCTATGGGGAGTTGAGAGATTCTGGAATTGACACAAAATTAGCAATGAAAACATACATATCTCTATTTGGATTTCCCATGCTTGACACTAACAAATTCTTAGCAAATTGAAGCAGAGAGGTGGAGGAAGAGCATCCATACAATAGGTATAGATAATTGTGATAACAAGACGATGATATCGGTTCTGTATACAATCAATAGTGAGGAGCTGGGAATTTGAAAGAACTGGCCACAGACCAACAGGAAGAGAAACCTCAACAATGTCCATTTTCCTTTCTATCCTCACTCTGTAAGTATGACTCAGATAATAACAGTGTAATACCACTCACCCAGAAATATTCTACCTGGGACCCCAGGCCAGAAAGTTCTGAACACGCTCATAAGCAATGCCAAAACTTGACTCACCTCATCTGGGAGTGTAAGGACTGGAAATTTGTATGGTATAATGAAAGTCCATTCTGAAATGTCATGGATCACTCACAGTAATCCCACACATAAAAGGTGAGTGCACCAACTAGAGTACATCAATTATCATATAGACTCTGATTGAATTTTGATAACTTACCTTCACTGTACTGGGAGGATTTCAGATGAGACCAGAGAAGCTCTATATCTGCCAGTGGGATGCCCATAGTAGGTGTTGACATTCTTTATGAAAGTGTGTTTGGCCAGCAAGGAGGGGGAAATAAAAACCACTCAGGCTTCAGTGCACTACTATTTGTACTGTACCAAAGTCCAGGAATTCGGAGGAGAAATGTTGTCACTATGTACCTTGAGCCCTGTGGGAGATCAGCAAAGGCATCAGAATCAGGTTCAATTAAATCAATGTTGATGAAGGTTGCATGATATCAGTGTTCACCACCAAATATACTGTGTGACCCATTAAAATAGAGATCTGATAGGTTATTTGTGGCAGTGTGGAGAATTGTTGACATCGCGGTGAGGCAGGATGTAGAGCATTTCTATACATGAAAGACCTTATCAGACCAGCCCGAAACAGAACGAAAACAAAGGTAATGTTGAAATTCGTCGTGCACGACCATCAATACAGTAATATAGAAGGAGAGGAATAACGACTGATGCTGATTTGGCGAAACAGCAGCGCCAGTACGTGGAACTTGAGATGGTTACAAAAACAAGCACCAACGATTCGATAATAGGTCCAGGGCATTCGAGATGGATGGTTGGCAAGTTACTCGATCCGTGATGCCTAAATTTGCTGGCCACAGAACATCTCTTGGGCTGCATTCCTACACGCACTGCTGAGAATCATCCAGGGACTGAAGCTACCAATTGATCGTTTACGCAGTGTGGTAATATATCCATTTCAGTAATTCTCCCCCTACATGCCGGACCTCGTAAGCTATTGCAGTTGACGCAGATCATCGATAGCTATCTGACGAACATAGTCTGAATATTTTGGGACGGGCCCTTGAGAATGGCCGTTTATCAGGAATGGGGATATTGGAGTGGGTGGGGGTGGAGGCAAAAACTACGCTCGTGGGGAACCTGGATTTGTACATGAAGATCGATTTTCAACACATTGGTGGCTCTGCACAAGAGTGGTGTTAGGTCATGAACTGGAAAATAATGGAAATAGGGATTGCCTGGCGATGTCTGGCCGGGGATTGTGAAGGGGCTATGAACAAGAGCTGGGTAGGCTACATACCGCGGGAACTCGCAATCGAACCAACATCGACAAGATATTCAATCGACGGTGGCAAATTAGAGTCGTTCAGACTCAACGGACTTCCCGACAACTCCACAAGCGTATACAATCATTCTTCACAACACCCGATCTCACGCCCGGTCACTATTCTTTGCTCGTCATCCACCACGGTCAGCGCAACCAGACACCCCTCACGCTGAATTATCTGTTGGTTGCGAATGCGTCAGCGCCCTCACTGCCCCTGTCACATCGACCACGCCTATGCCCGCAAGCCGAGTTCGTCCGTCCCCACTGGGGCCATTATCGGGGCTGTTGTCGGTGGATACCAATCGCAATACGTCGACAATGCACTCGATGGCTTCGCCGACCTCCAGATTACCCAGGCACTCCCCCCTTGCCCGGAAGGTCGTCTTGCGCCCGGACAAGCGCAGCATTCTCCCCGCCGACCAGCGCATCCAGTGCCAGCCACGGTGCGCCAGCCATGCGCTTCTGGATTGTCACTGAGGTGATCCAGATGAGAAAGTTTCCAAGGAGGGACTGGATCTCCTTGTTATGTTTCCCAGGCTGTCCTTGGGACCAATCTGCACGACATCAGCGGGCGAAGACGAGAATACATTCGGACTGACCGACGTCGTCCCAGAATCGGCCTCCCACCCGGGCGAGGTAATATCTTGCTACGTTGAGGCCGTGCTCCCGGATCACCTTGAACGGGTCGGCCACATTCCCCAGGGACTTGCTCATGTTCTTCTGCTCGACGGTCCAATGGGCATGGGCGAGGAGGCGCTTTTGGAGGGAACCTCGAGGGCGAGGAGGATAGTAGGGAGGTAGAGCGCGTGGAAGCTGCGTCATGCGTTAATGACTGGAGCTTTGAGCGACGAAGATTATACCGTAAGATATCTTTCCCGATGACCTGCAAATCAGCGGGCCACCCTTCCTGTCGCCCGTTGGCGCTCCAGGGGAAGCCACGACCGGTGAGGTACACTAGCAGCGCATCGAACCACGCGTACACCATCTGCTCTGGATCACCTGGGACCTGCACTCCCCACCCTAGGCGCGACCGCGGACGGGATATGGACAGATCCGCCAGGGGCCCGCTCTGAAGGATCTACACGATGTGGGCGTGGTGTTGTGGAGGGTGTATTATGCCCGCGTTGGCTGGGGACCCGTAATGGGCCAGCAGCGGCTTTTGAAAGAGGACAGGCGGAACATGTAGTTTTGCTCGTTTTGCCATTTGACGATGGAGCCGGTTTCGGTTGAGAGGGCTGTGGGGGGAGAGGCGCCCTGGGAGGGGGTTTGGATGACTTGGGAGTTGGTGTAGAAGCATTCGTCGGTGATGGAGTACCAACCGGAGTAGTCCCCGTTATATATCAGACCCTTGGCGTCGAGGCGGCGCTGTATGGCGCATCAGCATGAGCCTAGTTAGTCTTATACGAAGGACGCACCAGACTTCGGCGACCGTCTCATGATGCTCTCTGCTCGTAGTCCTCATCCGTGCCTGCTCGCAGGAAGTGCACCGGACGCTCTGGCTGATGGAGGCGCTGGAAACGGGCGAATATGTCCGCGATGACGAGGGAGTAGAGATGCCCGATATACGGCACTGGTCACGATCAGTTTTCGCCCTAGGAGCCTGGCCAAAAACTTACCAGCGTTGGGGTAGAAGATGGGGGTGGCGATGTAGTATGGTTTTTATTTTTGATTTGTGTTGAAAGAGCGACATCGTGCGGAGTATATCCCTCCGGAGCGCTGTGCAGATGCGAGTGAGCCAGACGAGCAACATAAGAATGCCGCCCGTCACGCGCTTGTCACGCGTCATGCATCCGGGGTCGCAGAATTACGGCGGGCTGGGCATGGCCCCCGGGCCTAGCCCATATTTACAGTACCGCCGCCAACTGTAGACCAGCGACATAGGCGCGCGATAACGTTGTTGGAAAATAAAGGGTTTTGAGAAATGTTCGACACGATGCCCGACTACTTATAATTTATATTCACCCCATCCTCGCAAAACCCATCCGCAATCTTCTTAGTGCAGTCTCCCAACAGGAAATACCTCTCCGCAAAGTTATTCCGTTCCCTAAATACCCCCTACCAGCTCCTACACCCTCACTCCGCGTAGCACTAACGCTCATATACTGGCCCCACCCACCTTTAAGTACTGGTGGCCGTGTGCAGCAGCCCCATTGCACGCGTCTCATGGCCACACTAAACACCACATCAGACTCTTTCTCCGATGGCGCCACACACAAAACCCCTGCTACCCGCTCGCTTACGCACGCTCCGCCGTGACTTCTGGTACATTCATAATTGATATTGGCGGGTACTCGACGCGCCCAGGCGCCGCGTTCGTCAACGTCGAAGAGGAGCTCGCGCGCGTCATGCCAGTTATTGAGGCTGTGCGCGGATCGGGCGATACCTTCCGCCATGAGGTAGCGGAGGCTGCCGTCTTGGCGGGCGCGAACTGCATCAATGATGTCTACGCATTTTCGGGTCGGGGTACCCTAATGTGGATCTAGCTGCCATGGACGGTATGAAGCGTGTTGCGAGGGGCCTTGGCGTCCCTGTGGTACTTATGCACCCCGGGGCGATGCGGGGGAAAATATGGATTACGGCGACTCTGTTCTGGCCGATGTCCAGGTAGAGCTCGGGGCTAGGGTTGAAACTATCATAAAGGGAGGGAGGGGTGAGGAGATGGCTCGTCGTGGTGGATCCAGGGATCGGGTTCAGCAAGACATTGGAATGCAATCTGGAGTTACTGCGCGGAGCCGCAGCACTGACAGCGCAAGGTAATGCTTTCTATCTGTTCCCTGTGCCCCGACCAAATTGTGTGGAAGAAAATAGGCAGAATTCCCTCACGGGTTATCCACTCTCCTGGGCGTGTCCCGCAAATCGTTTTTAGGTGTCATGCTCGCGGAAGGTGAGGATAGGCGCCACACCGAACCGCGGGAGCGCGTCTATGCAACTGCAGCAGTAGTTACATGCGCAGTGCAGCAAGGTGCAATGATCGTGCGGGTACATGATGTTGGAGAGATGGCGGACGTGGTACGTGGGGGACAGAATTTGGGGATGAAACATATCAGTGTGAGCCTCGAAGCCGGACTAGATTGTATATTTAAGACTAATGATATAGCATAATTACAACACCTACCAATACACGGGCCACTCCGTGAACTCGCCCTGCCCAACTGAAGGACCCAGATTCCCCGCGTCCCACCACCGCAATAATATCATCTTTTCCCCCGCCTTCAGCCCATGAACGGATTTGGCTTGCGCGCCACAGCTGCGTCGGGGACGGGCGTTTGCGGAGAGCCCACGAGAATAACCACCAGATGAATGGCTGTGGACGCGCGGGGGCAGGGGCAGGGGCAGGGGCAGGGGCGGTGCTGCGGGGAGCCAGTTGTGATGAAGGTAGTTTGCACTGTCGGGGCATGGGGGGAGGGAGTTGGGTAAAGCTTCGAGCGGATCTGTCAGTTCATGAGGGGACGGAAAACAAAAGTTTGACACACTTGACGACCTGAAAATCAAATGCTGGCGGGGCTGACTTCTTGGATGGAGTGGACGGCTTGTATATGTTATAAAATATTGGGTAGGGAGACATTTGACGTTGCGCTTCTTCCTGATTTTTGGTATTGCATGATCGTAGACACAAGTGGTGGCCAGCGGGGAAGCTGTAGTCCAGACTCCCCGCCTGGTGCCGCTCAAAGTCCTTTTCGCCGCGTTTTGGGATCACAGGCCGGGCTGCATTTGTGCTGGTATGACGTGAATATTCCGACACGAAGAGGATGAAGTTGAATACATACACTAGATTTGTCCAATTGAGGCCACCGTCCTCATCTCCCGAAGATTCGTCCGCACCGTCCGCTGGGTCCGTGAGGGGTGTTTTTTGTAGGAGTACATGTTCAAGACTCAAGAGAGTCATCCATCGTCACAATCTGTGACCATACGCGACATCAGCTGGACGGAGTCGACAATGGATGGACATCGGCAGGGGGTATATCTCATATGCCATTCGAACGCCGTGATGAAGTCCAGACAACCGAGAACAGCCGGGAAATATTCGGCGCCATGTCATTACGACTCAAGCGTAGGGCGTCTCCGTAATATACGGAATGCCAGGCCTCTCAGGCCAGTACTCAAAATAGTATTACCGGAATCATGGGTAAATCAGAGGACACAGAAACAGCTCTTTCATTGAGTCTTACAAGGGGAAATCCTTTCAATCTTTATGCTGGTTAAAAAACGAGTCGAATATATGTATATCCCCATTTCCCATCAAGGCCTCCATGTGATATCGTCAACCTGGCCCAGCGAATTTCAGGTCAATGCTCAAGCGATGCCAATTCGAGCCACTCACATCCCAAGCATTCTGGATCTGGTTGAAATTAAGACTGTCCGTGACCGTTGAGCAGTCCAGGGGCACATTGACCTGTAGCGTGTTGCTCGCGGGACCGAAGCGACCGTTCAACACACCACGAGCTGCATTCACGAATGCCTGGACACGCGCTTGGGTGCCGCCTCGATGCATATATGTTAGAGCCATTTCATTTGTTAGGAATAATCAATATGTCGTACCTACGATGACATTCTCTGTGAACGCCGGGGCCCGGGCATCAGGTAATGTACATTTTGTGTGATTAAAAAACATACCAATCCAGATGTCATATGCACTCGCAACGTCATAGTTGATGCCCGTTGCAGCTTCATAACGGTCAAAGAACTCGACCAGAGCTCCCGAACCTGGTGGTAATCATTGGCCCTCTAGAATCGGGGTAAGGTACCAGTACTCACGTCGTCCGAATTCCGCACAAAGAGGTTTCGTGCATCATTGGTGTTCATATAGCTGCAGGCGAGAGTATCAGCGTGTTTCGATGAGATATGTGGTATTTGTATACTCGATGACAGCAATGGCACTGCGGATAGAATAGACAAGCTGCAACTCATCTTTAGCATGGAAAACCGTCACAATTCGTCAAAACATGATACCTTGCTATTGCTATATCCCAACAGCGTGGAAGGTTTACGGAATCGACCTCGACCAGTCAAAAGCTGTGATGGGTATCAGCGATGGATCAATCCACGTGCTTACTTGGCCTACCGGGGATCTGTGGAGAAGCAATTAAATACATTATGATTGAGTCAAAGTACCCTACTTTGCCTGGTTAATCAATTTCGACAACACTGGTCAAATCCTCAGCAGAAGTTTCAAGCTACAATATTGAATCTCTTACTGGGGAATTTATCCGAGTTTCCTGGCAATGTGTTCCCCAGATCTTGAGCCATTGTTGTCGTCCTTCCTGGCCATCTGAGTCACATATGGAATTAGCAGTATACACTTTGCTGAGAGATAGTGACGCACCGCTGGTATATGTAGGTCCTCACCCAGTTACAGGCGTTCATCCCTCGAAGAATTGCGGGAGTTTTGACCAGTACATCGCTAATAAATTTCGTGAGCAGCCCAATCTAATTCAGCAATGGCATGTTAGCAAAAGCCCGAGCATCTTCTGGATATTTCCGACCTCATATACATGTTCCCTGTCATAGTTTCCATCTTGCTGTTGCGTATATTCGGTAATACTAGTTGATTCAGCATCGGTTGGGTTACTGAAAAAGATCCATTTTCCCTGGGGCGAAGTTCTGTAGTATAGTCATGAGAGCTAGGAACGGAGTATCAGATCACAAAACTGACTTATAATCCGGAGCGGTGAGTTTTGTATTAGGGCACCCTCGACGCTAACGCGTTTTGGAATGGTTCATGTTCGCCAAAATACGAATCCCAGATGGAACGGCGAGCCTGTCGATCATCTTGATCATCTGGGTCGGTGTCATCATCCTTAGGAGGTAGTGTTCATTTGTAACAGTACTGAAGACTCGGAGAGGGACCCACCTTTTCCACTTCTGCAAAGCAACCTGCCACATCTGAGGAGTTGTCGGATTTGGGGCAAGATAAATCCCCAGGAAATAGAGACCGAGCGTGTACTTCCCGAGGTGATAAAGTGGTGTCGTTGTTTGGCCATACACTGGATGCTGGAAGTGAACGGCGATCGTTGGAACTAGACAAAGATATCGAATGGCTGTATCTGATGTGAAATAGTCAGCAGATACCATCGCTGGTGTACAACAGGGCGCTCACATGGTGTCATGGACATCGAAAAAGTGAATATCCCCCAGGTTGAACCCGGTCCCTTCCACGGAACCATCCAGGTCAACTCTATATCCGACGGCCACATCGATAGATCCAGAAGATATAGAAGTCGACAGCGTGGCAGAAAGCTGCCCGTCCATTGTAAGCTTCGCATTTGCCTCAATCGCCCAATTATCCGAGTTCGGAAGGCGGAGGACGGAGACGCCCTAAAGGAGAGAGGTAAAATGTTAGCTGATTGAGGACTCGTTGACATCTCACCATGGAAATTCTGGAAAGGGATGAATATAATTTGGCATAGGGTGCGAGAGACACTCACTCAGGGATAGCGTGTACGGCGAGAACACCAGTGAATTCTATGTCGGCCTGTGGTTGGATGTTGAATCCCAAGCCGTTATTCTTCCAACTCGAGTCTGCACCCGACTGTAAAAGGTTCCAGCTTGCAATACACGCTAAGGTGCTGAGAATGAACGTACATCCGTATGCTGTCCCCGGTCCCCAATGAGTAGTATATCTAGCCAGGGTCTTGGTAAGTCCAGATCCTGACTTTCACAATGCTAATTCATACCTCCCCACTGTCCCACTATGGCACTCGAAAGTCAAGGTGAATGAATTGCAAATAGGAGACCAGCTCACAGATGCTAGAAGGGAGAACGTGCCAGAGAGGGATGCACCTCCGGTATCTGGCCATATCTGGTTCATATTCAGTGCGCAATAAGTGGATTCAATGAAATTCTCTACATATTGAGGGCGGGTCCGATTTTCGCAAGTCCTTTGGTTAGGTTTGTAGCGTAAGTAACTCAGGTGATTTTTGGGGGGATCACGTACCAGGATACGATAATCCTGGCCAGGTAATTTCTGGAATGAGCTGCAACCTCTTTCCCGTATACGTTACACTGGCCTTCCCGTTATCTGGAATATTTCAGTGAGATGGATACTTCGGCACTGCATAAGAAATAACATACATCAATTCCGATTTCTGCACCAGCATTGCCAATAATATATAAGTATGCTGCATCGATTTTAGGGCTTGGAAGAATATGTGCCTGAGATGACGAGAATATTATCATTGATTGGACCTCACAGGCCAAGGATGAAATTACCTGAACATAGAAGCCATATTTGAGATGGACGGACGCGCTTCCGTGGGCAGTGACGTCCAGGGATGCTGCAAATTCGGTTGTAGCGTCTTCAGATACACAGTTTTGGCTCTACACTCTCAATTAGGAGGCGTACAATGAAACCCGCATATTCACGAACGAATGAAAAGAGGTTGGCGCTGAATCCTTTTGCGAGAAGAAGATCGGCATTGGTATCTTTAGCAACACTCGTGGCCTTCGCCAACCTGGTGCAGAAGTAAGAATTCTGGGAGAAGAAAGTGCTCTCGTACTACATACCAATCTGAAAAACCGCCTACAGAAATGATGGTGTAAAGGAGGGAGGTAATAAAGTGGGTTGTTTGGCGCACCAAACCAGCGCTCCTCTATCCCGCGCTTGATCAACTCTGGGTCATCTAGAAGGTCCCGCCTTCTAACATCGGCAGTAACGACCTGTTATATTGGTTAAGAAAATCCAAAGGCCCACAAGCGGTCTCTCACCTCGTCCCAATATCCTACCAAAATGAGGATGTGAGTATTGAAATCCGGATGCACCGAAGGTTATATTCCGTACCAGGCATATTTGTCACCTTGAAAATATTAGATCAGATCCTTTGCCACACATACATATTATTATCTTAGCTCACATCAATGCGCATCAGTACTTCGGTATCATCATCCGCCTGGATGAGATCAAAGCGATAGTCAAATGTGAAATCATACCTGGAGCAGTATGATATTAATTTCGTATGATAAAAATAATTCTCTAATACTCACACTGTGGCGGTTTCGCCACGCTTGGTACGCATCATCCTTTTACCAACCTTCGGCGTTAGCGAAACAACCCTGGCATATGGCCCGGGACCACAGGTTGCAGGCATCTTGACAATTGTGTCAGCTGCTGAGCGGATAAAGACATGGTTACAGGTTTCATCGGTGTCTCCCCGGGAGCAGAAAGCCGTCGCAGTTTGTTGATCCTCGGTGTCCTTGCAGCCAGTCACCACCCAGTTTGATTTGAATGTCATATCCGAGACGAAGCCATCGGGGCCCTAGTAATCTGTTAATCGAATAAACTTATAAGCTTGTATATGACATGCATCTACAGCGACAAGGCCAAAAGGAGTCTAGACACGAAGGTTTAGTAGCTGCCTTAATGAATAGTGATCGAGGCATACATCATTCTCGTCCCCAGAGCTTGCTTTGGGATCATGTTCATCTGTGTAGTCAATTTTAAACCTGACAAGTAATAGCGTATTCATTGTCACTGACCAATATCCTCTTCCTGGACATCCCAAGTCAAATCTTCGTCTTGGGGAGGGTCATCAAATATTTCGTCAAGTGTGAACGGGGCGGTTGCAATAGACCCTCCTGGAGGTTTGCAGCAGAGCTGTATCTCTTTGATCGGGCTTGAAATATGTCAGACAGAGTTCATGTAGCTTTGAAGATGTGGCACGCACCAACAGGTAACGCTGAAGCCATGGGCGGCACAGCCGTACGAGTAGTCAACTACAATGTGTCGGCAGGGCATGTGTTATCATCTAGGTTGTAATGTGATTCGTCAATTGAAAATAGCAGGGAACAGATACAATACGCACTGCAATTCTGGTCCAGACTCCCATCTGTAAGGGTGTTATCGAAGAATTGAAGATATAATGAAAACGTACACCTAAAAAGTTAGGTTGACAAAAGCAAGTTTGAACCTGAGACACACATACCATTGACAATCAGTCGCGGCATCGATTTGGTCCGCGGTTAGGCCACTCTCACAACCTGGTCCGAGGTTAGACATGACCTAATAAAAAGGGCGAAACTCAACATACAAAATTCCTTGTGTCCACTCGAACACCTTGAAGAAGTATCAGTTAATATGTGATGCATAAGAAAGTGGCAGGGAGATGATACTTCTCGCCATCGCCCCCTAATAATTATTTTAGCATGCTAAACGTTTGACAGTGTGCACTTGAGAACATACAAGGATCTCCCGCCAGGGCAATCTCGCCAATATTGCACACCTGTAGCTATAATGAGATATGCAGCGTAGATCATGATTTCATTGCAGCGCACCCCTGAACGACAGTCAGAGCCACTCCAAAGAGGATAATTGAGGGAACTAACCGTCGCAGCCACGCCAAAGGCATTTCTGGGGCACGTTACTGGAAGCTTTAGCCGAAAATATAAATACAGAAAATGAATGAACCGCACTTTGCAGGACAGCAGACGGAACGTCCTTTCCCACTTTGGCATCCACTTGTAGGGTCAGCTAGATCTCCAGTGTGTAGTCCGTGAGCTAGTAGAAGCATTACCTGATCAACTCTGGAGGAAATGTAAATGTCTTGAACGCTCACCTGGACGAAACCAGCTGGGCAGGATGCTCCACAGTCCATGGTGACGCAGGACTGGCCATCGTTAGATCCGATACCCGTAGGTTTCGGGATATTTGCTAGGTTCCTAATTAAGATCATGATGAATCAAGATGATGCATCCATTTACTCCGCTGTTTTCCAAGCACTCCAGTAAGAGCATCGCCCGCAAAGTCATCTTGATCAACAGCCCATATCATCACTCCAGCTTCCTTAAAGCATTAGTGGAATCTCCGGGACGGCACAGTTCGAACGTACCAAGATTCGCCTTACTAGACGTTTCATCAATGAGTGGCTCAGGAAACATAGACCACTACTTACTTCGCATAGTCGATCTTCTGTTTGAAGGTATCTTCGTCATCGAATGACACCCACTGGTTGAGATTAACGCCGTCATCAAATCCAAAGTATTTTACTGCAGCCGTCTTGTCCCATACAGGAGTGGCATTGGTGCGTGTCAGTACGTCCTGAATTTCTGAATCTACCGCAATGGATTGGCCTCATTGTACTTCAGAATTTCAATGTGATAACGTACATGATAATATACCACTAGCTTGGGTACACGGACCACCAGCAGCGGGACCACTGAAACGACATCCTTTGGTGGGATCGATGCATTTGTTATCTTGAAGCTCGAAAGATCGTCCGTAGAATCCCAAGCCGAGCACGAGTTTGTTCAGGTCAATGCCAACACGAATGAAGAGCTGCAGCGAATTGTCGATCTCGGTAAGATTAGTGTGAGCGCCTATGACTTTCCCAGTGAAAACGCTCTGTAGGCACAAAGAATGCTCTTAGAATAGCTGCTTTTCTGAACCATGGACAGCTTACCTCGGCATCCCAGATACCATGGAGGTCATACCTATTACACGCGTCGTTACGGATCAGAAGGAGTAGTATGAATCAACTCACGTCATCAAATTGATCCAGTCAGCGGATTCGAGAAGGCCCGGAAGATCAAAGTGTTGGAGATACCAATATGATGTTGGTGCGGTAAAAGTCAGCCCTGAAACGTAACAATCAAGGTCAAAACAGGAATTCTAATCAATATCAAGCCATACCAAACTTGCGGCCAGAGGAATCAAAGGTTTGTCGAAGGGTCTGTGGGTTAAAATTAACCAGTGTCTGCAGCACTTAGGGAATTGTTGACATACCTTCATCAACTTAACGTAGTTTTCCTGGTCCTCGGGTACTCCACCTCGTTCGCACGCAACAGGACTTTGAGGAGAATAAATTAACCCCATAACTTGTGGCAGTGGATTGGACTCACTACTCCCAATCAATGTCGGCACCGTCGAATCCATATGTAACCTGGAAATGCATGACATCGCATTCACTTCCAACATTGGATTAAAGCCAAAAATACCATAAAATTCACAACACTCTTCGCGAATGTTTGAGACTTCCCTGTATCCGCAGCGACCTGACTAAAAACCCGTTGAGTTGGCGGATCATTGAATGCCCATCCGCCGATACTGATGTAAGCTGAATACCAATAAGTGGGTGAATGGATTCAGATGGGCCAGGTATTCTCACTCTTGAGGCCGATATTCTGAGTCTTGAGGGCGGTGAAATTCCGGTACAGGGGACATCACTTGGAGATGCGGGCGCAATCCGGGATGATGCAGGATCAATTGATGCAAACGCGAAATAGAGGTGCTAGAATACAGAACGCGATCAACTGGAGATTTGCACCAAAAATACATAACATACGGTGTAGCTGTTGGCTGGAATTTGGGAGGGTGCCCAGCTAGAGCAAGGTCGAGTAAAAGACCCTATGAAAGGCATGATCAGATAAAGATTCATACGACCACAATTCAAGCACGAACATGATTCGTAATATCCAATCTGATAATGTTTTGAGACGAAGCTCTCAGCGGATGGCATAAATGCTTACAACACGATCCAATACACTCCCAGAGTGACTTTGAGGGACTGACACCGTTTTGCATGTCTTGGGGTCACCGTTGCATGAGTCCACGCAGAACTCCTTTGTAGAACCGCACTTGAAGAGAATGGGTATCCGTAAAGACCATGGCACGGTGAGACTCACAAAGCCAAACTCTGAGCAGCAAACATTGAGAGGACAGCGTTCCGATCCGGCTGGTGCATTTTCTGAATGATCAAATCATTAATATTTGGTGGTACTCCAAAACGACGAGAAAAGGAGAAAGGTACCTCCACACTGCGCTTGGGCATCACAGTTTGAAAAGCATTTGCCATCCCTGTCATGTTTCAAGTGAGGAAATAAGGAGAAATAAATTGGAAAAACACCTACGTTCCAGTTCCGTCGCCGCAAGATTCAGGACCGTAACCACAGAAGCCAGTGACGGCGCAACAGGCCCCATTAGGGCATGGCGTGCTGGCTGTACACGATCCATCAAAGTCAGCAGGAACAGACTTTGCAGCACCGCAGTCAACGCTGGGATCAGGTGGCTCCGCGCGCGCAGATAAAAAGGACGCAGGCGTGAAACCAGAAGCAACCCGCTGATGTTTATTGGAACGGTATCGCTCTAGAGGGGTAGAGTGCGAGCCTTTGGCATTGGCGAGCAGTATGCAGGAGCATAGAAAGGCGGAAGCCAAATGAGCCAAGTACATTCAGATGCACTAATGACGCGCTCAGGACAAAACTAAAAGATGGGGGAAATTTGGGAGGAGGGCTCACTCAATTATGAATCCCGGGTGCCATCCTATCTAGACAGATGCAAAGGCACGACCGGACCCGAGGGCACGCGGTGCTGCGTTCTGTGAGTTTTGCTGTTTTCCTGTAATTGGCTGGACTCGGCATTATTTACCAAATCTGGTCGCTATTTCTGCGCGCTTCTTTTCGCTGTGCGCTTCTTTCCCCGAAAACTGACTTTCTCCTCCCTGTATCCGCATCTTCTACTTTCAAAAATAACAAACAATGCATGTTGGTATCAAAACCCACGAGGCTCTCTTGTCACGACTTTACGAAACCTGAATCACCGGAACTGCATTCTGAGCGAGCCATGTAATTTTTTTATAGGAGCACATGTGGTATGCCGTCAACTGACAAGACTTACTCTGGGATGCCGTTCCGATACCCGATAACTTGTAGAAGTGGGGTTCCTCACACTCAACGGTTTCCTCTTAAATCAACATCCGGAGAACGTAGACAGATCATTGAAGACAAATATGGAAAGCGAGACAGACCAGGTTTGATTTTACGCGACCGGCCATCAAGCCATATTCACACACTGTGGCAGGACCCCAGGGAGCATTATATCTGCGCTGAACCTTCAATCGTTTTCCACCAAGTCTCCACCTACGAAACAACGGCCCTGGACGATTTCACACAGCGGACAAGTTACGAGACGGGCCGCTGTAGGCACTGACGCGCTGCGCTGACGTGAATAGCAACCGCGAAACCAAGCTGAGTGACGAAGGGCAGCTAAGCTTCAAACCAAACCTAGTAAGTTCTAGTTCCCCACAAATGCTATCTTCCAGGATTTCAGGGTGCGACCGTAACGGTTCATATGGCAGCCGCGATAGCGAATCTAAGGTGCATATACTGCCGCTTGATCCCTGTTACACGAACTTGGTATGTCTTTTTTATATCATCCTCACCGCTGTTCAATCTACCTCCGCTTTCCTCTCTAGCTGCGGGTCTACCAACCACTCACCAAGGTCATGATCTGATAACGTTGCTCTGCCTCCCTTATACAAAACTCAGTGCATAGACCCCATTACTATTCTCCACCAATTGGTTATATTTCAGCGTCCAGCGGGTTCGCATTCCAACAAGCAAATGATATTAAAAACCTTAAACTGCCTGGCAGAGCAATAGTGCTTAGCCTGGTCGAATGCACTCATGAATGCGACACGCGGGTCAAGTAACCTGGGGCGCGGCTCGTCTGGCCGGACCATGATGAGGCATTGATAGCGGGCCTGAAAACGTCTGTGTGTCATGTGTTGAGAGTGTGTCATGTCGGTTTATCAACGGTGAGTGCAGCGGCTAAGGACTTGAAAAAAAAACGCAGCTGTGATCTTTGCGTCTCATGTTGGGCTCATTGAAACAACAATGAAATTTATTTATGAAACGGCGCCTACTACAAGTGAGTTAAAATTTATTGCAACCACTGAGCAGAATTTTGTTGGTGAAGTTCACTTGATGTCTCACCTCAATGCAAGCAAAAGCTTTTCAATTTCCAATCAATTTCACTGCAGTTTGAGTTA
This sequence comes from Infundibulicybe gibba, assembly GCA_015501065.1. Lineage (NCBI taxonomy): Eukaryota > Fungi > Basidiomycota > Agaricomycetes > Agaricales > Omphalinaceae > Infundibulicybe > Infundibulicybe gibba. The sequence goes on from JADNYI010000126.1 coordinate 71,987, forward strand.
ATTTCATATGTTGGAGTGAACTGGATTCACATAAACGCTGTCATCCATGTCTCACTCTGTTTTGGATGAAGTTCATGCTGGGGTACCAAGGTTTTTGGTGATATTAACTCCCATCGAAGAAATGTTTGCTCCATTGAGGTGATTTCACAGATGAATTTCAATATGAAAGGAAATGAATTGTTTTTATATTACATGGAAAGGAGGTAAAAGACAGCATCAAGAACCAAGGTTGTATATCTACACCAACACAGGAGCAAGGTCATAGAGCCTACATCAATTGATCCTCGGGACACATTCTCCTGCTAATCGCTGAAAGGCTTACCAGTGCTGCACCTCGACTACCCAGCATGCTCCTCCTGGTGGTGGACACGGCGCACGGGCGGGCCACGGATACAAGCCCCAATGTGTTCTCGCGCCCCGGCCCGATGTCGAGGGTAGATAGGGAGGGGAGTCAGTACATCGAAGGCTGGATATGAGTGGCGGGATATTCGGATTCATGGGCCTACTGGGGCACAGGCGATGTGCACAACCGGCTATGGGGGTCAGGCATCACCAGATATGGGGGCTCAGGCGAAGGAGCGGTCTCAGGAACACACAACTGAGGGTGTGGGGTCCGGCGGGACTGGGTGCGGAGTGCACGCGGCGAGGGTGCGGTTCTGATGGGAACCCTGTGCTGGATTATGGGCTGTGTGAGTGCGGTAAACTTGGTGAGAGCGACTTGCCATGTTATGCCCTGGGGCTTGATCTTCTGATGCGTAATCATTGTACCCCCTCCCACTTGTCTCAGCCCCGCCGCATCTTGCAGGAATGCGAGCATGTGCCATCCAATGATATACACACGTCGTCTGGGGTGGCGGTGCCCTGCAAGCGTACAAGCTAGAGTCGGCTGGTGAGAGGGAGGAATGAGGGGAGAGAGAGGGCCATGCACCTTTGCGCCACAATTAAAACTCGGGTCGGGGCGCCTCGCTCGGGGGAAAAGAGCTCATGCTGGTATGTGCTCGCTCACACGTGTGCAGATCCTCGTGGCGTTTGTGGGGCGTGCAAAGGTTGATCACAATGGAGCGGTTTTGAGAATGCATGCCCGAGGGCATGGGGTCTGGTGGGGTAAGTACAGGGGCATACGCGGCGAGGATGTGGTTTCGATGGAAGCAGACCACGGTTCTGCACTGGGTTACAAGCTGAGTGAGTGCGGCAAATTCAGCAAGGGCGACTTGCCGTGTTGGGCCCTCAAGATCCTACCATGCTCCTGACGCACGATCGCCGCGCCCTCCTGCCCCCAGTACCCGGTAGGTGTGTTAATACTACACGCGCCGGCCCCGGTGCTGAAGTACACAGCGAGTCTCGTACCGGCAAGCGCGGGGCGGCTAGTTCTTCGAATTTTCTCGGGCTTGATGCTGCGGCGCATGATCTTGAGTGCGCGCACGATGAGCTAAGGCGCGGTTACATACTGAGCATAGCCCCGTCCAGAATCCGGGTGGGTGCAAACAAAGAGCTGGGCGTGAGCGGACGAGAAAGGGGACGGTGTTCGAGCGAGGATGAAGGGTGAAGCATGGGTGAGCAAATGGTAGTATGTGAGCCAGCTTGACTCACCAAGGTCTCTAGTGAGGGTGCAGGCCTGAAACGACCTGAGTAGGGCCGGCTTGGAGACGGTGCGGGAAATCTTGTCAAGGGATTAGGCCGTAAATGGAGCTGCGAAGTGAGCGAGAGCGCATCGAGCATCTGTAAGAATGATCAGGAGAGGAGGGGAAAACAGGGAAAAATTGACGCGATCTGTGCCAGATGGACTTTGGGGTCTTCGGGTCCATTCGAGTTATTTGTGATCCCGCGGTGGCCTCAGCGACGGATAAGTGAACACTAGCCTGCGGACGAGTCGACACGGGGCATGCTGGTCGTAAGCAACGTGTGGGACTTGGCAGAAAATCACTGACACTAGGGGACTTACAAAGCATTGATGTCATGGGTCACGTGAGTACCCAACATTGATCAATGTTTCTGTTGCTGAGTTCTCATTTATCCCCGATGGCGACGCTTTCCTCATACCGCCTCCCTATTTGGCCACGAAAAACCACAGCCTTCGGACGACGCCCTCACACAAGAATTAGCGAACGACGACAGTGGTCTCAGGTCGCCGGGTGATAAGATCACACCCTCTCTGGCACAACAGCACAAACGACGGATGATGGACTTGACCCCAGTGAACATATCGACATGAATGATCAGCAGGAAATGGGCTCTCGCACTTTTGAGTGCGATTGAAAGGTTCCGTAAGGTGAGTACCCCTTTTTTTCCTGTGCAAACCCATTCTAATCACACTTGCGGGTATAGATACCTTTCGTGCTGCTGCCTTGCCGCCCCCTGCCCTTGGCCGACCTGACCCGCACTCGCATAGTCCGCAACAGCCCCCAGGTCCACCAAAAGATGCGACCGCATGTCCATTTGAACGTGCACACGCGCCACGCCCCCTCCCTGACCACTACACGACCTCTGTGCCTGGCAGGTGTTATGCCTTGCAAAAACACGAGTCAGCAATCATGCCGCCCATTCACTCGGCACCCACCTACTTGTATAACTATCCATTTGCACGCTCGCCACTTGCGCCTCAATCCAGTCGTCGCTGATCCACGCTGCAACCCATTTGCCCACCTCCTCGCAAATGAGAGATGTTGGAGGATACACGCTCGAACCCATAGCCTCTCTCTCTCGCAAACGAGGGAGTGTCAGAGTGCCAGCCGCGTCAACCGGAGACGGGGAAACATGCGAGGTACGTGCCTACTCACACTTTCTGCCTCTCTCTCTCGTAAACGAGAGAGTTGGAGGTGGAACAGTTTTTTTCTGCCTCATGCTCCCCCTATACCCTCGCGGCGCCATTCGCCACGTCAATAGACGTGTGCAATGATGTCGCGTGGCTAAACGGGGGAGTGTGGACCACGACGATCTGCGAGGGTTGCAGAAGCATCCTACATCATGCGCCCCTGCTCCCTCTCCGCCCTTGCAATCATTGAAGAATGATGGCGGCGTGAATCCGCGATTGACACCGCCGAAGTGTTGCGTCTTGCAAGCCTCCATCCTGAGGATGTGCCCCGTGCCTTGGCGCCTTGAATAGATTTCTTGTTTCGGTTTTTCTTAGTGACCAGTATTCATATCATACCACTTGTTGGTTTCACATGATTTTTCAATCAAAAATGAATGATTTTTGTTGGTGAATCATATTCACCTGTAGCACTCATGGGCTAAAGTAAAATTCACTCAAAAATTGATATGTTTCACAGCCTGAGTGATTTCTGGTTTCACTATGAAACTAAGTGAAAAGCATATTTCACTCAGAGTCAAATGAATTTCACTGACAGAATTCTTGTCAGTGAACTAGGTGAGCAATTTAGGCGAGGCCTTGGCTAAGGCTCTGACAAGTCGAGCGAAATTGGGCAGGGTAGGTGGGCGTTTTATATACACCTCGACTCGAGGCAGTAGTGTGGAAGAAAGAGGAATTGAGGGTGACCGAGCAGCAGTACTTTAAGACATCACATCAATTGGACATTGTCTAATGGTGAGCGGATGGCCTATCTCTTTAGAAACACTGGTCGAAGGCGGATGTCAAGGGTGAAACTCTTCATGCTGACAAAAAAACTGCCGTGCCGACCACTAAGTTGCACTACATCGGAACGGACCCGCACCACAAGCTTCCCGCACTATCTGTGGACGGAGACACAGCATATTTTATATGCACACCGACGCGACGCGCATGTGTAAAGTCAACAACCAAACGACCCAACAAAGTTTTACTGCTCCCTCCGCTCCCCCGCTGGACCGGTATTTAACCAACTATTTCCCTCATGTTACTGCATGTTTGATAAATTTACTCCCTGAGATGCCCCGCCTTGAACGAGTGGTGGATTCACTCAAGGCTCACTTCATGCTCACATCAATTCCAACAATCCATGCAAGAGAGTTGATACCAACTGATGCACGCATCAGCACTGTGAGCGGTGCGCCATCGTAGTGGGTGCAGGCTGTCGCATACACCATCTCAGTGCGGACAAATGCACTGTCCTGTTACATGAGAACACACTATCCCTTTATCCGTGACCGCGCCATCCAATCGCATACAAATGTGCTATCTCGTCGTATGCAAATGCTCATGTACAAATATGCTACCTGCATTTCTGTTTCCAAGTCGCGCATCTGCCCAAAAAATGCAAAACGTACTATATTCTGAGGCCAGATGTGCCGGTACCCTGCATCCTGGAGCACCCCGTGCATATACTCCTCGACTACCGTTATGCGTGTACAATCTACCGAGTGGCATCAATGTTCGCATGCAATGAAGAAACATGGTACGTACCAATAAATTATAATGGAGCGCCGCACCGGTGTCGAGCAAGCCCGCAGACCCAGGGGCAGGTCAGCCCTAGCATCAGCATTAGGGGGTTTCACAGTTGGCCAACTTCGGCCCCAACTTGAGCCCCAACTCAAACTTTTGGCCCAAGTTGGGGTCAAAATCGGGGTCAAGTTGGCCCAACTCCGTCTACTGTGAAACCCCCTATTGCACAGAGCTGGGAAGCGCAACGACCATAAGCATACAAGCGATCGAGGTGGGAATGAATTCGGATAATATAAGAATTGTTTCCAAGTACTTTGAGACTCCGCTTGAAATGATCGCATCAATCGCGTTTGCATGGCTTGGAGCAAACCAAACCAGACACATAACATTGCTGACCCCACTAGTGGATGCTGCCGACCTTGGCGGTGCCCTCGGGTGGGTGACATGATTTTATGTGGTGCGATGCTGGCACAATCGGACCTATTTACATCATAACGCCTATATCCACCATACCTAGCACACTACTATTCCGTCAACGGCCCCAACTCCAACCAATGCTCAACATAGCCCCTGGGACTGTCAACATGACTTGATACTCTGGATATGTCAGGATACAATGTGATATGCTACGATAACTTATGGTATCTTCTGCTGACTTTCCTCATTTCAGCTGATGACGGTTGCTTCACAGCTATTCAAACTCTCCTCGATACAGATTTTGTTTTGGAATACCGGGATCAACAAGGATTGCAGCAATTTACTGGTATGACAGTTGCACTCGCAATAAATATATTATGCTTACCCGTTACTATAGATATCCTCACCACCATCTCCACAAACTACAACCCAACAAAGGCCCCATACACTGGCGTTCAAAATCAGAGGAAGGGTATGTGGTTCATGTCCGATACTAGTGGTGCTGCTTGAACTGTCCTTCGTAGATTTTCCCAGTCAACCCGCGCGACTTAATTAGTCCCGATAGCAGGGGACTCCATAACCTGTCTGGCCAACAACATCGTGTTCACCGACCCTCCCTCCGCCTCCACGCTATTCCGATGAAGTCTCGGAGATCCATTTTGCAGGTTGTATGTTAGCACTCATGTGACTAGATCTGTCTAACCTCAGAACGGTATCCCATCACAGCGACCTCACCAACCCGTCTGTTGAACCACCCCGTGTCAACATCATGTCCATGGTCCCCACGACGCTGACCAATGGCTTGCGGACGCAGTAGCCCAGGCGCAGAACAATGGAGGTAGCTTTGAATATAATTCTCATTCTCCGTCCCTCCCTTCCTGTGCTCCCGCTAACAGACCCGTTTCTAAGCACTATCAACCTCTCGTTGACCGCCAGCGTTGCCACTGCAAGTCAGATCACGCTATCCACCTCGAACTCGGGCCCAACGTCGATAACCAACGCACCACAAGCAGCGGTCACGACGCTCTCCCTAGAGGATCAGCCACGCCATCCCTTGGTCATCCCCGAGGAGCGCTGCATCCATCTTGCATCGGATCGGTTTCTCGTATACTACTCCTGGGTCGGTGTCGTGGTGTTCATCGTTTTACAATGGAACAGCTATTCAAACTCTCCTTGACGCAGACTTTGCTCTAGAATACGGGGATTAACAAGGACTGCAGCAATCTACTGGTATGACAGTTATACTCGCAATAGATTCACTGTGCTTACCCTCAGTAACTATAGGTGGATACTAACCTACTATATTTATGGGCCTGACCTCCCGAACTCACTCTCGTCATCTACCACTATCACAACATCTATTATGCTTCCCCTACCCATAACCGATTCATCAAGGCCGACAACCATGCCTCCTACCTCAGCAACTCCAACATCTCAAGCCCCAGGGTATGTATATTCAAGGAAGCTTGAAACGGATGGCGTACACAGGGTATATAGAGGTCAATGCTGAAGAGCCTTGTAAAAATGGGTGGTTCACAATAGATGCGGATCCTGTTGACCCATGCTTCTGGAGCGAAATATCGGCGCCTACAAATGAATTGGTGAAGTCTGTTTCATATGACAATCAAGAAGCACTGCGATGTGTGGCTGATCTAAACTCACAATGATACATGTGCACCCATACATGAATACGGAACTGGCTCAAAAAAGTGAGACCATTTGTTAGACTTCCCGGGCCCATGCTTGGTAGCACCGCATACTCACCTCTCACAGACTTGGACACCAGCAAATGTTCTTGGGCACCAAGCTTCAAATTTGAAAGCCGGAATCTATCTCAGGCATCATGCATCACTACTCGACGCTTAGCACCTATCATGATGCTTTCTTTCCTTTGCAATTTCTATGTCCTCGTAACGGGTAGTCAAAGTTCAAACATACCATACACATCACCAATATCAACTCCTCTGTCCTCGGCTTTCCAAAGTGAGCATGGCGTGATCTGGCGAGAACACCTCTGGGCGTTGAGCCCCTCCTAGAAATATTACCAGTGGCAGCCACACTCTTGCTATCATCACCGGCATGTCTTACGAGCTATCTCGGCCCGATCATATGACTTACATCCCGTCTGCCACCACAACCGCTGAGGATTGTTATCAGTTAGGCAAAAGGTTCACCCACATACCGTGAGAGCATATGGAGACTGTACAAGCTTAAGGATGTACTGGTTCCTACCCCTTCATCAATACCCACGAAAAACATTTGAAACTACAGACGGACTTGGGGTTTATAATGAGTGGGCAAATGTGCATGAGATATCAGTGTCCATCCCGGAGAGGTTAATCATAGAATGAGTCTGAATTCCAACCCTCCGCCCAATACCCTCGCTCAACGTTGAAGGACTTTTGTGTCCAAATTCAAATTTGACCAGCTTACCTAGTTCGGGTGAAGATTGATTGAAGCATCAGCTGATAGATTGTTCCTAATCCACTCATCATTTCCGAACAGGGCGCCACCAGGACATGCTCCACTGTGTACCATCAAACCCATGGACAACTTTCATGCTCCACGAACCAAAACAGGCAGGTCATGGTGGGTTGGCGCATAAAAATTTGCATGACTCAGACCCAGGGAGGATGTACCCACCAGACCAGACCTGTGCGAATCATAGCCAACTACTACTATGCCCGTGGACCCCATTTCAACAGTCCGCTCACTTTGCAACCTCGCGACGTCCCTCCTTGTTTGGTTGAATCAGTTAGACGAGAAGGAGGAGGCTCTCACCAGCCTATCCCGCACGGTCTCTCGCGTGTGTGCTGTCCTGGCCCCATTCCGGGGAGCCCAACCCGCCCTCGAGCCCACATTGTTTGAGGCGTTCTTGGGTCTCGGAGATGTGCTTCGCCGTACAGAGGAGCACCTTCGCATTTGGAGGAGCAGGCGTGGTCGTACCCCCTTGAACCGCGTCGTTGGATTTCTTGTCCCTGCCGAGGTCACAAAAATGATCCGACAGGATGAGCAGCAGCTCACTCAACAATTGATTATCATTCTTTTTGCAATGGCAACCATCTCCTACTTTAAGAATCCCTCAGGACAGATATCCGAAGACCATCAGTTCTGTCCTATCCAGAATCGAAGTGTTTTCGAATTCTGGAGCAACTATCTGGGTGCTAAGGTTAATGAAGTGTATCATTGTTTATGGGCATTTCTCATCATATCTCCCCTTATAGACGCTATGGGTTAGTAGTGGTCGATTCGCGGAGGCACTGAAAAAGCGGTTTGGCAATGCTCTCAGTGATGAAGCTTGCCAGCTCCTTACGTTTCGCATCGATGAGTTCTGTGTTGGCGGGGTTGCATTATCAGCCCTAGAGCACTTTGTTGGTAGTGGGTCGGTCTCTTCTGCCATAAAACGCTTCATGGAGCTCGGTACGCTCCAATCCTATGTTATCAGCCATGGATTTGACAGCTGGGCACAGAATTCACTTCAATTCACAAGAAATTGCCACGAGATAGTTTACTGCCGCTTCTCGTGTGGGTTGATGATAACCCCACCAACAACAAGGCGTTTGTTGCACGCGCACGGAGTCTAGGCATCCAAGTCATTGAGCTTAGCTCTACAGCACTTGCGAAAGCATGGATCCTGGCAAATCAAGGTGCCAGAGGGAATTTCCTGTTCCCACCGCTGCTAACCCTACTTTTCTTGCCGTAGATTTCCTTCGTGCCAACGATGTTCCTGATAGGATCCGCTTCATTTCCGATAACTCGAGATTTGAGTGCGACCCCATCACAGAGCCTGGTCTCGATCCATACAATAATATCACGGCTGGCGAAAGCATCGTGCGGTTCTTGCGAGGTCATTCGCTCCACGCTCCCATTCTTATTTTTTGCGGCGCCAGCATCATACACACACGTTATGTAGGCACTTATCGTGATGCAGGCTCGACGTGCTATTTTGATGTTGTATACCAATATATCAAAGCGCTGGCGAAGGGGGAGCATGAAGACAGGGGATGGGTGGGATATCAGCTGGGGAAGGATAGATAAGAGAAGTCTATCACTGACCTCAAAGTTCGAACTGTAACCTAGTTGCAATTTTAATATCGCCTGCCGCTGGCCACTGGTTCTCACTCGGGGCCACTCCATCGTCAGGTGTCTGTCTGTGCCCCACCGCGTCTGCGGGCTCTCTTGTCACAGTGCTAGCCCTCGGCTCCGCCATCGTCTGCTGCCACTGGCCGGTTTACCACATAGTCAACAACATCCTCACCACCGTCCCCACAAACTACGACCCAACCAAGGTCAAGTTTTGGCCCAAAGTGCTATCATGCCCACCGACCCGCACTCCGCCTCAACGCTATTCCATTTTTCAAGTCGTACGTTAGCACTCTCATAACAGCATCCCCTGCTAGGAAATTACGGCAGCCTCACCAACCCATCCATTGATCCGCCCCGCATCAACACCATGTCCACGGTCCCCGCAGACGCTGACCAACAGCTTGCGGATGCAGTAGCCCAGACACAGAACAATCAAGACAAATTTGAATGTAATTCTCACCCTCCATCCCTCCCTCCCTGTGCTCCCGCTAACAGACCCGTTTCTAGCCACTATCAACCCCACACTGACCACCAGCGTTGCCACTGCCAAAGTCAGATCACGCTACCCAACTCGAACCTGAGTCCCCCCATCATCCTTCGGTTGATAACATCGCACGGCGGGAGTGATATACAGGAGCGTGTGGGTACTGCGATTGGGCAGGTGTAGGCAGGCAGGCGATGCAATGAGTGAAGCACGAGCCCCGCCCCTGCAAAAACAGATTCCGCCTCTGATTTGCTTGATGGTCAAGGGTCTAGTCATTATAAACCCTCCTTCAATGTTGAGCGCATTTACATCCAAATTCAAATTTGGTCAGCCTATAAAGCAGCTATGGTTATCCATTCAATATACTGACAGATGTCATCTTGCTTCACCCGCTGACGGATTGTTGATAATGTCCACGTGGCAGATTGTTGATCTCTTCTCTTTATATATATTGAACAGCCTCTTTCCTTCGTTCCAAGAAATTATATTCATTGTCTCCGAACAGGGCACTTGGAACCCGCTCTATCAACTGCCTCAAACCCATGTGGTCCATCATACACACGGCATGTCCGAAGTCCCGTCAACCAAGCCGGGATTCCGGAAGGTGAAGGTCCCCGAAAAAAATCAGTTTGAGTTCTGTCCTATCCAGAATCGGGATGTCTTTGCATTCTGGAGGGACTACGTGGGTAGTACCGAGGTTCGTCAAACTTGGTGCTATCCAATGCCCCTGTCTCACACTTCAGTCTCTAGACGGCGTGGGCGAGTAGCGATCGATTTACAGAGGCACTGAAAAAGAAATTCGGCAACACTCTAAGCGAAGACGCTTGCCAGCTCCTCACATTCCGTGTCGACGAGCTTCGCGTTGGCGGTGTATCCTTGTCTGGTCTGGAGCGCTTCATCGGCAGTGGATCGGTTTCCTCTGCTGTAGAACGCTTCATGGAGCTCGGTACGTCCTTCCAACCCCTCCAGATCAGTACATGAAGGTGACTTCCGGACGCAGAGCTCACCCCTCTCAAACTGGAGCCATTGAAATATGATTCACTGCCACTTCTTGTGTGGGTCGATGATAATCCCACGAACAACGTAAAAGAAATCGCATTTGCGGAAGGGTTGGGGATCAAGGTTGTTCCGCATGTCTCCACAGCACTTGCAAAGGCATGGATTATAGAAAACGAAGGTACCAACAAGCCTACTCAACTCCCACTATTGCTAACTTCAACCTCGGTCTCGCAGAATTCCTTCGTGCTCACGACGCGGCACATAGCGTTCGCTTCATCTCCGACAATACAAGACTCGAGTCCGACCCCATATCTGAGCCCGACCTTATCCCATACTACAATATCACGGCCGGCGAGAATATCACGCGGTTCCTGCGAGGCCGTTCCTTGCATGCCCCCGTGCTCATTTACTGCGGAGACAGCATCGTGCACACGCATTACGTGGGCATGTACCGTGACGCAGGCTCGACGTGTCGGTCTGACACTGTGTTTCGATATATCCGTGCACTTGTGGAAAGGAAGGGGGACGACAGGGAGTGGGTTGGATATTACACTTGAGCAGTTCAGAAGGTTTTCATTTCTGTTCGGATTACCTTAGAGATCGAGAGTTGGTTAATCTTGAATATTTACTAGATACCCATTAAAAAATATTTCAATTCACGTTGTTAGCCTTGAGAACATGAAGGAGGGACGCGGTGGCGCCGGTTGCAAAACTTAGCCAAGAGCTACTTCTATTCCAAGAGAAGCCAAGTCGCGGCACGAATACTGTGATAAATTCCAACACCACTCACTACATCGCCCGAGAAGTCGCAAAATAATCATCGAGCTTCTTTCTCTCCTCTTCATATATCATTCTATACTCTACCGCATTGCTATGAGCGCACATGGGAAGCGCGGGAGGCTGTGGACATACAGACAAGCAGGAAAGTATATGAAAGCCCACTTCGGCCGTCTCGTTATTGATAAAGAGTGGGGGCGCGGTTACCGGTTACCACACCATCCCCAACAGCGGTGGCGGGTGTGTAGGAGAGCGAGCGAGTAGAGTATAAGAAAGGGATTTGTCGTGGTCGGGTGAAGGAACACCGTGGAATTTGAAGCCCTGATGGGCTGATACACTTTCTATGACCTCGCGATGGGTGCGCGGTGGGCAGGTGGACGTTGATCATGACATTGGCTCCCAAATACGATATTCCGGAATGTCGGAGTATCCGGATAATCAAAACCTTGACATCCTTGAGACCGCTGGGCAGCCTTCCAATACACCGCGCGTCACCAATACAAACCCTTCTTGGCCTCAGCTATCAGTTCCAAGGTCCAAAGCAGACCGATCGATTGATCACTCATCCCAGGTTCAATGTTCAATGCTCAATCCACGTGCGTCTAGCCCAATGCAAGTATCATCTTACCAGCCTAACCAAGACTACGCACCATGACGCTCAGGCTCGAGTCCGGTGTGTTGGGCCCAAGAATGTGGGGTAGCCTAAGCACTGCGCCGCCCTTCATTGCTACCAACAGCGGTTTCTTCTTTTGCAATAGAAAAAGAACATTACTGATGGCAATCGCCATTTCGCCATCATTAGCCTACCAACATGTCTCGCAAATCATAAATTTTGGTTCGATTATGTGACCTACATCTTGTCTGCCACCGTATCGCTCAAATAAGCCTCAATGCGGTGTATGAATTTGGATGGAGAACGTGGACTTTCACAAACCAATGATTGCAGTTAGCATTGGGTTTCGCTGGCGTGTTTCTCCTGCTAGCCCGTATCCCAGCACTGACCGCACAGATTTATTTTATTAATCATAGGGAAGCCTGTGAACTGGGCGAACCATATACCGCAGGAGCTCACAAATTATCCGTAGGATCAGCACATGACAATGCTATTAGGCCTAGCAGACCATCATTGGGAGGTATAACTAGGTGGCACATCCATAATCTCATCAGTAACTCCTCTCATCCCACTATCCTCATGCATTCTTAGTATAGGTGGAGTGTGAGGTTGGACTTTTCGGTTATTCAAATACCGAGTTCGCGGGGTAGTATTGAGGTCACCAACAGCTAAGGGGTTGGATTCGGGGGGGCCATTATCAGAGAATTGTACGCATTGGGAGAAATATTATTTGTCTCCACCATGGCAGATCCAGAAGGCGTGACGTCGAACGGCGTAATATGTGGGGGTGTCGTGTTGGTGTCGATCCTGTCGTGGCGGCCAATTATTCGTTGGCGATTATGTCTCCGTAGAAGGAAGATAGTAACGCACAGCACCATCACTCCTCCGACGGCACCCCCAACGATGGCTCCAACAGGAACAGACACTTTTAGCTTATCGTTACTGGTAGGTGGTAGAGATGGCAACATAGACCCGACAGGAAACGGAGACGTTCGCATCATACTTGTGGAAGGAGATGTGCCAGGGAACGCGGAAGAAGATATGGTGGAAAGGGATGCGGAAAAGAGAGGACCATGCTGTGCGGTACTCTATGGTAGTAAACTCAGCCGTTGTCCCATCAGGATAGATATCGCCCTGGTGTTACCTGGAACATATCAAATGTCTCATCTGGGGTCGGGTTAATAGCGAAAACCATGCCCATCTGGCAGTGACTTGACACCAATGAGGCCCCCTTTGCCATGAAGGAGTCATAGTTACTTACTCAAAAGGCTGGGTCTGTGCGCAGAAAAACCACAGCGGGGCAGTAGTATTTAGGGTGAATGAAAATTCGGGTAGGCCGATGGGGTTTGTGATAAGCTGGAACCCTGATGAAATTCCGGCGCCGAGAGTGGGCCGGTGGCATGGGTCTATGAAAGACGATTGGGTAACAGACTGTGAATGTTAGCATATCAGCGTCCGGATATGCTTTGAAGCGTAGTATGTGCGAACGTGGTTATTCGACCGACTAATTGGCCGTTAATTAGTAGGTGTGTTGCGCATAAATAAATCAACATACAATTGGAATGTGATCGTATCACCGACATTGGCACCAGAAATGGCATTGGGCGAAATGTGAACTACACACGAATCCCTAAGCAGTCCAAAAAGAATCAGCGCCAACTAACGCACCGTAGAATTTTCCCCAACGACAACGTCAAAGTGACCCCAAGAGACACATGGGAAACCGCGGCGAGGATAGAAATAGTAGAAATAGTATGCATTGCCGGTATGTAAAGGCAACCTGAATTTGCCATTAGCCAAGTCCTTCAGTGCAACACGAATATCAATGTTAAACCGAAATCCTCAGAGGCTCACCTTGTCAATAGTAGGGTAGTAAATGAGTCAAAACTTCACCTTAAATACCCCCCACTATCTATTCGAAGATATAACCATGACAATGTCATATTCAGGCATTATTATCCTGTGCTACCGCCTCAAGCGTAACACAATCATAGCGATGGGCACTGGTTACAACCCATGACTGTACTGATCGTATCATCAGGTTGTAGTCCTCGCTAATATCGGTGAACCACCACTCGAGACCCATCCATCAGAACTCGTGCGCGTGATTGCCGCGTTGTGGAGATAAAATGTGTAAGTGCGTAAACCCGTGAGATTTTAGGAATCTCAGAATCCCCGGACGAGTGAACCTGCATGATGCACGATACTACTTCAATTTGAGCCTCGTGCGTGGGTCAGCTGTGAATGGATCTATTACTTGACTGTCCAATTGGGTTGTCGTGTAGGGCCTACAGGGTGTGAGTCTCGGAGTTGCAGTAAGTTAGAGTGCTTCGCAATCGCTGGGAGTGGCCGGGAATAGCATTGGTTGAAATTTGAAACAACTGAATTTGGTAACCAAGTCTGGATTTGGATGCCAACGAACTGGGTATTATCAGTCAGGTACTGTCCCAGCTACCTAATATTCAATGTCAATGCTGACAGAGCGGACGGGTGGGCCACATACGACAATCAAACCGGCAATATACTCTATCAATGATAGCAAACTAGAGGTATATTCGGATTTAGCCAGCCTGCAGCTGTTGTTTGGTGGTTCCAGACTCCCAGCAAGATCTTGCCGTCAATCATGCTTCGCCTCCTGATGGATTGTTGATCAAACAAGTTCGTTACCTCCACATGGCAGATTGTCAATCCCACCTCTGGCTCGTCTATTTATATGTTGAACGCCTCTTCTCAGTGGCTCCTTTGTTCTCAGAAATTGTATTCATTGTCTCCAAAGGGCACTCGGAACCCACTTCATCAAACCCGTAGTCAATCATGCACACGGCATGACCCGCTGGCCAAGATGGGAAGGTGAATCGCAGTGACTCGAGCCCTGGGGATGGATATATTCACCTGAGCCCATCTGTGCGAGTTCGTTATGCCCGTGGATCCATTTCAACAGTTCACTCCCTTTGCGCTCTCGCAACATCCCTCCTCGTTGGCTGAATCAGCTAGGCGAGAAAGAGGAGGCTCTTGCCAGTTTATCCCACACGGTCTCTCGCGTGTGTGCCGTCCTGGCCCCATTCCAGGGAGCCCAACCTGCCCTCGAGCCCACATTGCTTGAGGCATTCTTGGGCTCGGAGATGTGCTCCGCCGCACAGAGGAGCACCTACGCATTTGGAGGAGCAGGCGCGGTCGCACCCCCTTGAACCGCGTCGTGGGTTCCTTGTCCCCGCCGAGATCACAAAAATGATTCGACAAGATGAGCAGCAGCTCACTCAACAATTGATCATCATTCTTTTGCAATGGCAACATTTCCTACTTTGAAAGAATACCTCAGGACAGACATTAGAAGCCACCAGTTTTGTCCATCCAGAACCGAAGTGTTTTCGAATTCTGGAGCGACTATCTGGGTGCAAGGTTAGTGAAGCGTGGCACCATTTGGGGTGTTTCTCATCATATCTCTCCTAGACGCTGTGGGCTAGTGGTGATCGATTCGCGGAGGCATTGAAAAAGCGGTTTGGCGATGCTCTCAGTGATCATGCCTGCCAACTCCTCACATTCGTATCGACGAGTTCCGTGTTGGTGGGGTCGCACTATCAGCCTTGGAACGCTTTGTTGGCAGCGAATCCATCTCTTCCGCCATCGAACACTTCATGGAGCTTGGTACGCACCCCTGATTCTATATAATTATATCGAATTGATTGCTGGGCATAGAATTTGCTTCCCTCCAAGAAAATCACCACAAGATAACTCGCTGCCACTTCTTGTGTGGATTGATGATAACCCCGCAAACAATGCGATAGAAGTTGCATATGCGCGGGAGCTGGGTGTCCGGGTCATTGAGCTTGGCTCTACAGCGCTTGCAAAGCGTGGATCATGGAAAACCAAGGTGCCGGCGGGAATATCACGCTCTCGCTACTACTAACTCACCGCAGACCTCCTCCGTGCCAACAACGCCCCTGATAGGATCCGCTTCATTTCTGACAACGCAAGGTTTGAGTGCGACCCCGCGGAGCCTGGCCTTGATCCATACTATAATATCACGGCGGCGAAAACGTTGTGCGATTCCTGCGGGGTCGTTCTCTCCATGCCCCGTTCTCATCTACTGTGGGGATAGCATCATACACACACGCTATGTGGGCACATACCGTGACGCAGGCTCGACGCGTAATTTCGATGTCGTATGTCAATATATTGAAGCATTGGCGAAAGGAAAGAGTAAGGATAGGGGATGGATTGGATATCAGTCTGGAGGTTTGGGCGACTGGAAGGATACACTTTCTTTCCTTAGGGATGAAACATGTGGTTCCTACCTTCCCGACGCAATGGTAAGAGTTGTTCATCTCAAAGTTCAAATCTGCTCTGTATATTCAAATGGTATGGGATCCGGGCAACTCCTCAGAGCCAATAGCATATGCGACAATTTTTGATACCGCTACAGAGCCGGAGAAGGCGCAAAATACTCATCCAATTTCCGTTTCTCCCCCTCAAGGATTGTTCGATACCCTTCCACTCGCCATGGAGCCCATACGCCGAGGCGAGCTCCATACACACCTCCGCTCTCCACATCCCCACAAGCATGCAAACAGCTTCCTAGCACGGTCCCCATCGCGCTCACTGAGCTCCATCGTGCTTGGGTGGTCGCGATTGTATTCAGCATCACGAGGTCCATCACATTGACCTTCTCAGGTATACCCTCCATGCTCTCCTCGCGGAGGGCAACCATCTGGAAGAAAGGCCGCGAAGAATCACTTCGTCTTCCGTGTCAATAACGGACACACCCTTAATCGGGACAGCGCAGATGCTCGAGACGATGCTGGTGGGGAATTGGGACTTGTAATTTCGAGATATGATGGCTTGAGGTCGACAACGTGGATACGCCATAAAAGGGGAATTGTGCGTTGGGACCAGTGCCAGCTCCTGCGAAATCGTGCAATGCAACATCACGGCTGGTGCTCGCTGACATCATTGCGAGCGGGATGGCCCAGTATCGCTCGGACACTGGCCTCTCACACAGGTGTTGAAATTCGGCGAGTTGCTCTGTGGTGAATGAAACGCCACGGTAGACGGTGCCCTGGAAGTTGGAAACGGCTGGAATGCGCCGAGTGTAGTTATAGAGGTCGATGTTGAGAAGCTCTATGAGGAATACAGCACTGCGGAGACGTTTTTCCTCATTGGAATCGTAATGGAATGCGAGCGGAAGGCTTGGTTGATGATGCGGAAGATTTGGTCGTACCCTGCTGGAGAAGTATACAATCGTATGACATCAAAATCATTGGACGTGTATTGCTCATCGCGGCATCCGCAGAGTCCCAGAATTTGGTGTCGACAGAATGTGGTGCAGGTAGTCATGTGTTAAGAGCAGAGGAACAGGGGATAGCTCTTCAATATACCATCGAAGGTCATCGATCATCCATAAGCGAGGAGTAGTCATGCCAGTGGTGTCGTATATAGGTGATGGCGGTGCGTACTCTATCCACGCGCGATGCGACAGTGTCGCCATTGTAAAATGTTTTGGTAGTGGAGGCACCACTGTTGCCGAATTTGCAGAGATATTCGATGGTGGACCAGTCTCGAAAACGCTGAGGGTGCTGCGGGTGGGGGCTGTATCCCCAGACCCAGGTTGGGGTACATATCAACTCGTGCTGCAAGGATAGAATCTGTAGACATATCTGGGGTGGTCGCTTTGACTGGCAAGGTATATAGGGTAAACTTAAGCGCCAGCCCGCCTCGAAGGAATGGGTGATCGGTTGTGAGGACTATGTTCCAAATAGGGCCGATCCTATGTGACTGTTTGGGTTGACATTGTAGTAGCAGCACTGCCCAAAGTGGGCATGACGGGTGATAGGTTAATTGAGGCAGCGTGGCAATGGGGAAACTGTTGATGGGAAATCCTCCGGGTCCCCCCTCAGGTCAGAAGGCGGGAGAAATAACGCAATGCGGTGAAAACCCTCTAGGCCCCCTGAGCCAGAAATAGCACTGAATGATCCATCACATTCGTTTAACTGATCATCATCAAGGAGTATAAACGGAACTTGCCGGGAGGAGGAATGATCAACTGATCGGGGGCTTCAAGGGATGAACTGGCAATGAAGAATGAGGTGGCTCAGAAGTCGGGGGAGGGCTGTGCAAGACAAATCTGTAGTGTTGCTATTGTTACGGGGGGCTGCGCGGGTATGCAAGAACCCTAATTATTCACCAGCTGTGTGGCCATATCATTTACGCTTTCAACTTCAAGCGCCCGTGCCTTCAAGTTCCATGAGACGTCATAGGTAGGAAAGGCTGAAGCTAGAGTCAGCCAAATATTTTCGTACTATGCTAAGCAAAAGTCCCTCACCACTGACTGTGTACTTTGCGAGCTCAATGGCAATAGGATGGTTGCAGTTGGCACTGAGTATCGCGCACTGGGTTTTGGAGGGATATAGTTATGAGTAGGGCGGTGTCAGATAGGGTCCAGCCAGTCCAGGGTTCGAACCCAGTGCGATATTGGCAAGGCAAAACAGGTATTCCATTTAAAACATATACATTTTGCGGCCAGGAGCCGGCCAACAGCTGGCAAGCGCGGCAGTAAACAAGCAGAAGCCATGACCAGTCTATTTGCTGCCAATCGTTTCGCCAAACATTGATGTTGAACTTGAAATTCGCCTCCCGTCCCAGCACTGCCCTTGGCCCCCGCACCGCAGGCTCAACACAGCCCCCGGTGCAAGCACACGAGCATGCAGAAACACTGTTCTAATTGCGAGCATTCTCACACCGAGCAGGCCGAATTGCAAAAAACTGCATCAGGAAGATGCAGGAAGAATAATACTGTGGGCGTGACGGTTGATGACTCTCGATACTATCTCTATGAGCGGTAATGTTCAAGTGATTACCACAAGTTTGATGATGTGAAAGGATTAAACACTAGTAAACGTTCAATATTAATCAATCCCAAGCCCGTTGTAGCCCGCACCTCATGCACCTCTCTCTTCCTGGTCCTCGGGGTCACGTACTTATTGACATCATCTGTTTTCAGGTTAGCAGGTTCGCAGCATTCCTCAGTGCTTGTGGGCTATTTTGTGCGATTGCTGCGCATATGCTTCACAGGAGTGCCGTCGGACGACGTCGCAATCTCAAACAAAAGCAAGGACAGCATCTAGTGATGAGGCGCGCAGCTCCTACCAGCAGTGTTGACGCTAGCGATCCTTGAGGACAGCCGCGTATGCCCCAGTATGCCCATCTCCCTCGCATAATTACCTGCTGTCTTGCTTAGCTAATGATAGATGCCCCCTTGCGCCTCAAGCTTCTACGGCCACGGGCCAGCTGTAGCAATGCTGTACCACTTCGGAAAGGACTGATATTAATATTTATTAGTACCCCCGGCATTCTCGGGAGACATGACGACGATAAAGGCTGGTATTTACTATTCTGCACTGCCTTGGCAGCAGGAACCTTTTCGGGAAGATGTATATATATACCACTGAACAGCTTTCGGTGAGGCCCTTGTTCTTGAGAAGACGTATTGACTTCAGAGCAGCTGACACTGACAGCCTGCCCTATCAACCATCAGATCCGTAAGCCATCACGATCCACGCACTGAGATAGGGAGGTGGACTGAAAATTGGCGCACAAAGATTTGGCGATTCAATAAGAACTGACAATATATATCTACCGGGACACCCTCACGAGAATTCACAGTCGACGTTAGCATGGACCCTATCTCAACAGTCCGCTCAATTTGCACTCTCGCAACATCCCTCCTCGTCTGGTTAGGCCAGCTAGGGGAAAAGGAGGAGGCTCTCACGGGCCTATCCGCTACGGTCTCTCGTGTGTGTGCTGTCTTGATTCGATTCCAGGGAATCGCCCAGCCCACACTGGATCCCACCTTGGTCCATGCTCTATATTGTCTTGGGGATGTCCTTCGCCGTACAGAGGAGCATCTTCGTATTTGGAAGGGTAGGCGTGGTCGCAGGGCCTCCCTCAACCGTGTCGTCAGTTTCCTCGTTCCTGCCGAGGTCACAAAATGGTTCGGCAGGATGAACAACAGCTCAGCCAACAGTTGATTATCATCCTTTTCGCTATGGCAACGATCTCTTATTTCGAGAAAAATGCCCCAGGCCAGGTCCTCGAAAAAAACCAGTTTGAATTTTGTCCCGTCCAGAATCGAGATGTCTTTGAATTCTGGAAAGACTATGTGGGCGCCAAGGTTCGTTAAATGCGGCACCATCCAATGCCCCTTGTCTCACACTTCAGTCTCTAGACGGCGTGGGCGAGGAGTGATCGATTTGCAGAGGCGCTGAAAAAGAAATTCGGTGACACTCTAAGTGAAGATGCTTGCCAGCTCCTCACATTCCGTGTCGACGAGCTTTGTGTTGGTGGTGTGTCATTATCAGGTCTGGAACGATTTGTTGGCAGTGGATCGGTCTCCTCTGCTGTAGAGCACTTCATGGAGCTTGGTACGTCTTTCTAACTTCTCCGTGTCAGTACACAAAGTTGACTTCCTTGCGTAGAACTCGCTCCTCTCAAACTGGAGCCATCTAAACATGACTCACTGCCACTTATCGTGTGGGTCGATGATAATCCCACAAATAATGTAAGGGAGATCGCATACGCGGAAAAGCTGGGCATCAATGTCATCTCGTGCGTCTCTACAGTAGATGCAAAAGCATGGATCATGAAAAACGAAGGTGCCAAAAATGGTTTCTTCTCTCACTATCGCTAAATTTAACACTATCATAGATTTCCTCCGTGCTCACGACGCGGCACATAGCATTCGCTTCATCTCCGACAACACGAGGCTCGAGTCTGACCTCAGCCCATACTACAACATCACGGCCGGCGAGAACATCACGCGGTTCCTGCGAGGCCGTTCCTTGCACGCCCCGTGCTCATTTACTGCGGAGGCAGTATCAAGTACACGGATTATGTGAGCACATACCGTGATGCAGGCTCAACGTGCAGTTTTGACGTAGTATGTCAATATATCCACGCACTCGCGGAACGGAAGGGGATGACAGGGGGTGGGTTGGATATATGACTTGAGCGGTTTAGAAAGTTTCCATTCAAATTACCTTGGAAGTTAGGGATCGAGAGCTGGTTAATCTCGAATTTTTACTAGATATCCACCAACATAAAATTCCAATTCATCTTTTGTTGGCCTCGAGAATATGAAGGAGCCAGACATCAGCGGAGGGGTGACATTCCAGGGTGTATAATATTCTATTATGATGGAATTTAAAGCAGGCTAGCGCAATATATAGATGAGAAGTCACAAAATAATCATTCAGCTTCTTGTTCTCCTTTTAAAAGACCGCTCTATGCCCTTCCGCATCGCTACGGAGCCCATACGCCAAGGTCGGTATTGGATACATCCCTAATCGCAAATACTTAAGATGAGGATGATGCCAGTTTGGGATTTACAAATTTCGAGATATGGGAATTCCAGTTCAACAGCATGGATACGCCATAAGAAGGGGAATTGCATGCTTGAGCTGGTGCGCCGACAAAACCACAAAACGCAACATTGTGACTAGTGCTTGCGAATGTCATTGTGAGTGGTGTGACCCAATATCGCCTGGACACGGGCCTCTCGCCCAGCCATCGAAATTTGTCAAGTTGTTCAGTAGTGAATGAAACGACACGGTGGTAGACTGTATCCTGGAAGTTTGAAACGGATGGAATGCGCAGGGCATAATCTATAGAAAATACCACACTTCGGAGGCATCTCTCTTGATCAGAGTCCGCGATGGAATGAGCTCGGAAGGCTTGGTTGACGATGTGGAAGATTTGGACGTACCCTGCTAGAAATGTATACATTCATATGACCTCGAAGCTACCGGTTGCGTTTCGTCCACTGCTAGCGGGATCTCCAGGGCCTCACGATTTTGTGCTTGACAGGATGTAATGTAGATGTAGATCCAACTCTGCCGAGGGAATAGGGACAGCTGCACTGCCTAATGGTGAGCATGGCAAGTGATAGGTTATTTGAGTGTGGTGATGATAGGAAATCCGGGTTCGGGCCTTCTTCAGGGAAGGCGTGAGTAACAACACAATATAATTAAAACCTTTCTGGGTGTCTCGGCCAGAAATAGAACTGAATAAGGACCTGTTGAGGACCTGTTGATATTCACGTTCGTTTGATTGATGATCATTGAGTAGTGAAGGTGGAACTTACCACTAAGTGGAATAACCAGCCTGGAGGAAGTTCCGAAGGATTCACTGGAATGGAACATGAGGGGATTCAAGGGGAGGCGGAGCACCATCAAGGGAGGGCTGTGCAAGATATATTCGTAAATGTGACCCTAGTTATTCAGGCCGTACTTCTTGCGCCTACAAGCGCCCGCGCCAACTACTAGACATTGCAGGGGAGCCATCAGCTGGCTGTTTTCATTCACTGAGCATGGGTCTTCAAAGCTTCACCCGTCGACCGAGTTCCGTGGCAGTAAGATGATCGCTGTATAGGGTAGGCCTAGGGAGGGGATTCAACAGCATCCCTAAGGAACCCAGTTTGATATTGGCCAGGCAAAATAGGTGAAAGATGGGTTCTACCCCTCTGGAATTGCGTAGGCGCCTGGGGATGGACAGCGCTTGACAGGGATACATAAATGATGGTGACAACCCGAAGTCACAATACTGATGTTCTAGATTTTCTGTTGGTGCGAGTATGTGGGTCAAAAAGGCCCCCGTGAGCTCCCCTATAGGTCTGGCCGAAAATTGGGGTTTTGAGACCCCAAAAATGGCATTTTCCTTGACCAGAATGGGGTTTTCGATGTCAACTTGAGGCCAAATTTTGGCCAACCCTTGGCCCATATTGGGGTTTTGAGGGCCCAAATTGGGACATCGGGTGACAAAATGAAGAGAAGTCTTCTGCACTTGGGGCGGGGGCGGATTTTTTTTTCGAATTATGTTGCTTGAATCCAGGTCAAACAGCTTCATAAACCTGCCCCTCCTGGAAAATGCTCACTTCAAACCTCCTCTATAACCTGGGTACCTCTGGTTTTACCAAGGATGATGGTGGATCCATCAGAGCCCTGGAACCCCTTGCTGCTACACGCTGGGCCTTATTCAACGCACCCAAGGTCCGACAGGCACTCCCGGCCCTCAAAATTCGCATTCCTGGCGGTCGAATGGCAGCCGCCGTAAATTCTACAGCCTAATTATGAATATGTATATATAATTGCGAAATCGAATGATTTCCAAGTGTTTGTCGGCCGGTCCGGGGCAATTTTTTTGCGCAAACATATGTTTTTTTCCGTATGTTTTACGTCACGTGCAGGACAACCTTGACCGATATTGGGGTTTTGGGGCTGAAAACATTGGGTTTTCGAGGCCATTTTGAAAGATTTTTTCGGCCGTACCTATAGGGGAGCTCACGGGGGCCTGGTCAAAAAAACGTATGCATTTTTTCAGCTGGACGTCGAATGTGCAAGTGCTTGACCAGCCGGAATAATTACCGTAACTTTGGGGACTGTTTTTTATCGAGTGTTTTGCCAAACACCTTACCACTGGACGACGTCACAACCAGGCTCATGTAGCTGCTGCTGATGCCAGCGGTCCTCGGAGATATGAGCCACGCATGTCCTAGTATGCTCATTTCTTCAGAAATTTCTCCCACATACTTACACTGCTTTCAGCAGCAGGCTCTCTTGCTCGAAGCGCCATACTAACCGTAAGGGACAATATCTACCAGTACGTCCGCCAGGGTGACCAGGTCTGCATCCTCGAGAGCGTGGCAACGATATTGTTGCCCGCTACGTCCTGTTCTGGAGCCACATGCACTGCCTCCACAGCAGGGCAGTTTTTGGTAGGCGCCTACCTTTGGGAGCCAGGGAAGATTTATTTATATGCTATTGAACAGCTTTCTGTGAGGGCCCGACTTCTAGCCAGAACCCTTGTTCCCAGGAAGGCGTCTTGTCTCCAAAAGAGCCGGCAGTGACATGTTGACAGCCTGCCCTATCAACGATCAAATCACGATCTACAAGCCAAGATAGGAAGGTGAACCACAGATTGGCACGATCCAAACTGGTAGGACGCGTATAATATCTATATCCTTCAGGACACGCCATTCACAAAAATTCGTAGCCCACCATTAGCATGGACCCCATCTCAACAGTCCGCTCACTTTGCACTCTTGCAACATCCCTCCTTGTCTGGATAGGCCAGCTAGGGGAAAAGGAAGAGGCTCTCACCAGCCTGTCTACCACAGTCTCTCGTGTGTGTACTGTCTTGGTTCGATTTCAGGAAATCACCCAGCCCACGCTTGACCCCACCTTGGTCGACGCTCTGTATTGTCTTGGGGATGCTCTCCACCGTACAGAGGAGCATCTCCAGGCCTGGAGGCGCAGGCACGGTCGCAGGGCCTCTCTCAGCCGCGTCGTCAGTTTCCTTGTTCCTGCCGAGGTCACGAGAATGATCCGGCAGGACGAACAACAGCTCAGCCAACAGTTGATTATCATCCTTTTTGCAATGGCAACGATCTCTTACTTCGAGAAGAATGCTCCAGGACAGGTTCCCGAAAACAATCAGTTCGAGTTCTGTCCTGTCCAGAATCAAGACGTTTTCAAATTCTGGAGGGATTATGTAGGCGCCAAAGTTCGTTCAATATACCACAGTCCATTATCTCCAACTTACATGCTGGCGTCTAGGCATGGGCGACTAGTGATCGGTTTGCAGAGGCGCTCAAACAGAAATTTGGCAATACTTTGAATGAAGATGCTTGCCAGCTCCTCACGTTCTGTGTCGATGAGCTTCGTGTTGGTGGAGTATCACTATCAAGTCTGGAACGATTTGTCGGCAATGGAACGGTCTCCTCCGCTGTAGAGCGTTTCATGGAGCTCGGTACGTCCTCCAAACTGCGCTAGTAGATAGGGCTAACCTTCCGATGTAGAATTAGCCACTCGAAAACTAGAACCATCACAAAACGGCTCACTGCCACTTCTTGTGTGGGTCGATGACAATCCCGCGAATAATGTAAGGGAGATCGCATTCGCGGAAGGACAGGGAATCAACGTCGTCCCGTGTGTCTCTACAGCGGACGCAAAAGCATGGATTATAAAAAATGAAGGTGCCAAAAATCCCCCCCCACTATCATTAACTTCAACCCCCGTATCACAGACTTCCTCCGTGCTCACGACGCGGCACATAGCATTCGCTTCATCTCCGACAACACGAGGCTCGAGTCTGACCCCGTGTCTGAGCCTGGCCTCAGCCCATACTACAATATCACGGCCGGCGAGAACATCACGCGGTTCCTGCGAGGCCGTTCCTTGCACGCCCCCGTGCTCATTTACTGCGGAGGCAGCATCAAGCACACGCATTACGTGGGCATGTACCGCGACGCAGGCTCGACGTGTCGATCTGACACTGTATGTCGATATATCCGCGCACTTGCGGAGAGGAAGGGGGACGACAGGGAGTGGGTTGGGTATCAAACTTGAGCAATTCAAAAGGTTTCCTTTTTTTCGGATTAGTTTAGGGATCGAGAGCCGGTTATTCTCGAATTTTTACTAGATACCCATTAACATAAAATTCCAATTCGTATTGTTGACCTCGAGAATATGAAGGAGTGTAATATTATACTACATAAAAGTACGATCCCATATACAAGGAGTACCCTGTGCTTCCCAGTAATAATGTCAAGCGGGACCCGAGCTTATTATTGATTGATCTGGGCAGATATATGAGGATAAGAGTCTCGCAGGATACGATGCGCGGGTAGATACTACTTACCCAGCAAAGAATGCAGCAAAAGCAGACGTTGCATAAAGCGCAGCATTCGCATTTGCACTTGTGGTTGAGTTGACCTGTCCCCCGGCGCCCAATCCATTCAGAGCATTGAATAAGCCTAGAAAGATGGTGATAGGATTAGGTTGAACGGGTGTTGCGGTACATATGCTCACCTGGGTACATGAAGCATACAAAACCCAACATCGAAAACTATTTGGACATTCTTGAAAACGGAGCTGCTGACAGAAGGAATCCGCCAACATACCTGGGTGACAGGATAATAGATACTCTTGATACCTATTGTTGGTCGCTTAGGTGTGCAGGGTTGTTCATTGACGCCTCTGGATGCAGTATACCCTACACCGCCGATTTAGACTATAAATACTAGAAGTGCAGCACCAACCCCGCGGTGGGAATTGTGATTCATCGTGTGGTGGTTTAGATGATATGGACGTTACATTATGTTACATATGGCCCATGGGCATCACAAAATTGATTTGCAGTTCTCACGTGTCGTTGCCGAGCCGGTATCTAACCCACAGTCGATTGCCGGGCTGGTATCAGACCGTCACCGTATCACAATCCCTTGCCAGGACCTGGCCAGCCCACAACGCTAGAGCTCTTTGAAATCAGGTTAGAACATTTTAACCCCATCATAAACAGGACCGGCCAGCTGGATTGTAATGTCTGATGAACATGACGCCAGCCCGCTAGAATGCGGTGAGGCCAATTTGAAGCGAGCCAACATATTACTTATCATAACCAACAGGTAGAACCTGAAAAGCATAGCAGTCATCGTTATCTCCCCGAGTCGCCATCTACGACAGACTCAAGTTTGATACCCCGAGAATGACTGAAGTGTATTCTCGTTTCAAATAGGCTACAGGGATTGCTCCTAGAGCTGAGTTTTCTTCCGCCTATGGTGAGCGGCTCGTCCAATGTTCGAATGCTAGCCTCCTGGAGCGGCTCCCTCATCTTCCCTCACCTTGCTAGCACCCCGCCGCCTTGCTCGTAAACGAGCGAGTGGCCTTTGCTCAATCCAAACAGCACGAGAACCGCCCTCTCACTTACACCCGTGCCCCTCGCTTGCAAACAAGCAAGCCGTGGATGGCATTCCATTCAACGACCAGCACGATCTCTCGCAACAACGGGTCCTCGTGCTCGTGCTCACCCCTCATAATGTACAAATCAGTATGTGCCACCCCCTTCCCCTTCCCAGAACTCACAAATACGCAGAAATCAATTGACATGCCATTGAGGGGGAATCAAGCGACCCGTCGCGCCAAGCATACCTAAGAATAGCTTGCCACCCATATGGGTTCCGGTAATTCCGGACATTCCTTTTCATCACAATGGCTGCGAAATTCAAGACTCGCTTTGTCAGTCCCTCTATCGAGGTTTTTTCACGCCGCCTCATAGAGGATGGTCACGAGTCTAATTCCTCGTACCGACTCTAGACTGGCTATGTACACGCCCAGAATCTGGACCTGAGGGCACTGCATGTTATCAGCATCGGCAAACCCCTTAGAACGTCCTGATTGGGCACATAGCATACCACCTAATCTCCCTAACCATGACATGGTGCCTATATCGTTTACTCCATTACGGTGGTCGGGCGAAGGGCTGTTGGATCACAACTCTTCTGAACCAATCTGATTGTCTGGCGGCTCACTGACGGCGCGGCGTCTTTACTGTTCCTGTCCATGTCACTGGCCTATAGAATCTGTTTTATTGATCCCCTTATCTATGTCTTAAGTCAAGTTGGGACGGCACGACTACACATCCAACGTTAGGCACTCGGGGACATCAGCCACTGCCCGATACCCCAACTGGGGGCGGCACAGCATTGTTCTGGAAAATTTCCCTTTGACCTGCAAATCACCCCCGCCGCCGTATATCCCGGACTTCCGCGTGAATTCCGAGGTTTGGGTGTTTATAAGGTCTAAGTGTCACTTGGCGAGGTTGAATCCTCTACCAGCTTCATCAAGATGCAAAACCCAGACGCTAGACCGCTTCCGGATGGATGGACTCAAGACTACAATCCAGTGTAGGCATGCTTTTCGGTGCACTTTCTTCGAACTAATCGCTCATCAGCTATCAAGCTTGGTACATATGTTCCCACTGGCTGAATTTAAACTAATGGCCAGGCCGGTCTTAGGTTTTACATCGATCTGAGGTATAATCCGCCGAGGAGTACATACCAACACCCAGTGGACCAGCCGCCATCCCATTTACGCTCTGCTTCGTCTCCACCCATAGGAAGATATGCAAATAATCTACAGCGAGACAGGTATCGACTCCGTCAACTGTCACCTCGCCGATGCTAAATATGCCGCAACCACAAGCTGGCCAACCATCGGCACAGACAGCATACCCAGCGACCATGCAGCTACCGCAGCCCGCATCCGCACCGCCAGCTTATACAGCACCCGCAATGCCGTATGCGACGACAGCATCAGTTCAACTGCCAACGTTGATGACATATCAAACACCAATGCCACAGCCAAAGTCAATGATATCCCCGATACAATATGCTGCAGCGCCAGTCAGCCAACCACTATATCTAAACACCCAATCTTCCGCGCGAAGAAAAGACGAATTTAACGATTTCGAAAAAGTGGTGATAAAATGCGGCAAGAAAGTAGGCAGCGTGGGTAAGAGAGCATATAGGGTAGCCGCCGAGATTGTAGGGGCGCGGAACGGGGCATTGGCTACTGACCTCCTCGCCAGAACAGTTATTAACGGCGCCTCGGGGATGTCGGCGGAGGATGCAGCAGCGGCTGCCTTTGCGTCGACCGCCCGACAAACTCCAGCGCAGGGAGGGTCCAGCATGGCGCAAATACTCGCGACCACGTTGGCGCAGAACGGCAACGCCCAGCAGTCCATATCACAGAGCCCTGACATCACGCAAATACTCGCGGCCTTGTTGGCGCAGAACGGCAATGCCAAGCAGCCTATGCTGCAAGGCCCTGACATTATGCAAATTATTGCGACCGCATTGGCGCAGAACGGCAACGCCCAGCAGCCTGCGCCCGTCCAGGCGGCCCCACAAAACCCTGACTTTATGCGGTACTATCGAACGCGATGGCACCTGGACAGGCAGCCCCACAAATGCCAGACTTTGCGCAGGGTTTATCGAGCGCAATGGGACAGAATGGCCTTGCTATCCAACAGCCAACGACTGTACAGGCAGCCCCGCTAGGGCCCGACCCCATACAAATGCTATCGAATGCGATAGCGCAGAGCAGCCTTGCCACCCAGCAGCCAACACTGTACAGGCAGTCCCGCAAGGCCCTGACTTTATGCAAATGCTTTCAAACGCGGTAGCGCAGAGCATCCCCTCCGCCCAGCAACAGCAGCAACAACAACAACAGACGCTGGCGTTCCTTAGTTCAATGTCAGGCGCTCCCCAGAAGGCATTTGCGACAGATATGTGGGCCGGCGACGCATCGGCTGCTTATCCGGCGCAAACGCAACAATACCAGCAAGAGGAGTCTGTGTTCCAGCAAGAGGAATCTGTGTTCGCGGCTGAGGAATACTATGAAGCTGATACGTGCGTTGATTTCACAGAGTAGAGATGATTGGATAAAGGGTTTTCGGGTTTGGGAGCAGTTTTTTTGCGATTGAATTGTGTAATTTACATGCTAGATATGGTCTCATATATTTATGCAATCCAAAGTGTGAAGATACCGCCAGCCGTGTACATGCAACAAGGATAACTGTGGCCTCCGTTGGCGTTTCTGACCGATAGCCTAGCGCATGCGCGCGATCGGCAACGAGGCACTTTGAAAAGAAGGACTGCAAAAATTTTATGGACGCTAACCACGCGTCAGCCTAGGGCCATCATTGGTGGGGGTGGACCTGATGGTGTCGGGCGGCGGCGTTGTCGATGACTTGAACTCAATCAGCCGATAGAGAGAGAAAGCACGAATGGAGTCCGCCAAGATCACATCACACCATAAAGGTCAAAATCTGTCTTCAGCCATGCATCCTTGTACCACCTCGGCTCTCCCAGAATCTTGATCAAGGAATCCATCTGCTCCTCCGTGGGCCGCCGGTGTGCATATTCCCGGATGTTCACAAACACCGACGACATAGGTGCTCTTCTCCCCTGGAGTGGCTGATGTGTCCTCCCCCTTCTCTCCTCTACTCCTCTCCCTCGTGCACCACCCCCCTGAAGAGATGCACATGTGATATCCCGAAATTGTGCGGAGATTTCTGACGCCATCCCAGGCCGAGGGGCCATGAAAAGAAATACAGGGACCGACGGCGAGCTTGGACAGGGCTCTATATGTGGCTGGGAATCCGAAGAAGTAGTATCGGCCGCATGTTTTCGCATCCTCCGGCATGGGAGGGAACTTGTATCGTCGGGACCGGGGTGATTTGGCCACCGCTTCCGTGGTGATGGGTGGCGCGTCCGGTTCGCGTAGCTGAGGGCAGAGAATTGAGCGAGGCGGGATTTATTCTGATGACAATGCTTACTGTCATATTTTTCATGGCGGATGTTGGGGTGTCTGTCATGATCAAGATGGAGCCGTCGTACCAACAAATTTGTTAGTAGGACCATGAGAGACCATGAGCAAATAGCAAACAATATATCACTGATCACGGCAATCAAGCGTACGCGCCTTCGGTGTTTGTAAGCAGTGGATGGCGGAGGACTCATCCGGAATCGCAGGAACCCACAAAAAAAAATAATGATGTGAATCAGAACGGCAGCATGAATATTTGGGAATAATATCTCTGCCACGATCGGGTTGGGCGATATGGATATATTTGGGTATGGAAATTATAGACAAATGTAGACCGAAATCAAAGTAATAGCCGCCCCTGGGACTGGATACACTACCTGAGGGATAAGATCCCCGAGTTGGTCGAGTTCATTCTGCACCCTCTTCCACGACCTTCTTTTTCTTCGTATTCTCGGCAGGAACATCCCAGATTCGCCAGAATTTGAGATTCTCATCGCCAGCGCCTGTACAAACGACGTCGCCCGCGGGTCCTATGCAACTAAAGAGCACCCTCGAGTCGTGAGCATCGCGTATTTCGGCGACGCGGTCCATGCTTGGGTAGGCGTGCAGCATGATGGAATTGTTGGATAGCCATGTGTGGAGAAGATCTCTTTCTTGTGCGGTGCCCAAAGAAGAGAGGTGATCTGAGAAGGTGTCTTGAGTGTGTGGAGACGCGCGCCGGTGGTACTATTCCAAACGTTGATGGTGGCGTCATTGGTTCCACCACCGATGCAAGCAGAGAGGGCTGCCACGGGCACCACGCGACTGCTTTGACCGCGGCGGAGTGGTTTCGTTTGTCCATTTGGCGGTCCCACGAGCGCCGGGGCCGACATCCCCAAGCCTGCCATCCCAGATGTTAACGACGTTGTCATTGCCCCCACTAGCCAGCAACTCTCCATCTGCGCGCCATTTTAATCCACAGACTTCGCCGGTGTGGCCCAAGAGCTCCATGGCTTTGTGCCGCGGCATCCGAACATCATGATGCCAGATACTGCCGTCTCCACAGCCGGACGTGAGGATGTGCTCGTGCCAGGAAAGGGTGGCGATTTGGGCTTGATGGCCGCTCATCGTGCGCAACTTCTGACCAGACTCGACATCCCACAGCTCCACATCCCTGTTCCGATACCCACTCCCAAAACATGCCATCGTTCGAGAAATCGACGCTGGACACGTATGATCCTCTGGAGCTTCGCCCATCTGAACCACGGTGCCTGTATCGGCCTTCCATATGTACGTGGACGCCTCGAGGGCCACAGCAACAGCGTTCTGGCAGGACCAGCTGATGAGATTGAGATAAAAATCGTCCACCATACCAGGGGCATCGAGAACACGTTCTGGCTGGGTGGGTATTTTACGTGATTTGTTTGTCGTGGCCCCCGTGGATGATGGCACCGCCCCGGGGCGAGAAGCATAGAGTGGTTTCGCAAACTCGCGTTGCTGCGCAAGGGTGGTGTCGGAGGAAGAAGATGCAGAAGGGGGTTGTTCGTGGTATCCCAAGATGCGGCGGTTTAGAGGAACGCCAGTGGCGGCAACCAGACGTGCGGTGTGGCCAGGTGAAGCCGTTTTGGGATTGAGATGGGATTGGTCGAGAGTTGGGGCGACCTCAGATTCCGAGTCTCTGTTTGTAATGAATCTGTCCCGTTGGTTACGATTCTAGGAGAAATAAGTATATGGCCGGGCTAATTGAAGCCATCAACCTACCGTGGCTGGTGTGGATCTCGAACGTTTCACCTCGGGCTTGGGTGGAGGAACATAGTCTCGGGTGACAACATCAAGCCTGCTTTCAACGCCACCCTTGCGAATCACGCCACCACCAGCCTGCTTCTGGAAAGATTCTGAGGATGGTATCCCACTCGATGTGGTCCGCTTGATGGGAGATGATGGGCGGGACTTTGCTTGTATGAATGGGTTTGTGGTATCAAACGGATTCGTTGAAGAGATTGATACATTATTGAGTGCATGAAGGAGAGACGGCGTGAGTGGTGTCTTTGCCTCTGAGCGAGAACGGTGTCGGGACGGTGTTTTCGGCTGGTTGAACAACGACATGGCTCAAGTTGTGGTGGCCAGGTGGCTGCCAACCATAAATAAAGTGGCTCACGTGATCGCGCGTGTTGTTTGGGGCAGTTCCAGATACCAAACAATGAAATATAATACTCTATTACACCGAGTCCACTACTGCTCGCTAACAAAAACAGCCGCCATGCCCATACCCGATCCAATACACATACTTGTCACAAACACTTTAGTTCCATACTGCTTGGCAATATTTAGACCAGTTGCGATCTGACGCGCGCCAGCTAATTCACAGGATGAGTGGGTTAATCACAAAAACCAAGTGGACAATCACGTACTGCAGCCGAGGGGATGGCCAATAGCAATAGCACCGCCATGCAAGTTGACCTTTTCAAAGGGGATTCCAAGGGTTTGCACAGAGTACACGGCTTGCGAGGCGAATGCCTCGTTGATTTCATAAAAGTCAATGTCCTCTTTGGACAGACCCGCCTTTCCGAGGACCCGGGGAATAGCATATGCAGGGCCGACGCCCATAATGCGGGGAGGTACACCGACGGTAGCCGCGGCAACAAACTTGCCAAGTATGGGAAGTCCGAGCTTTTTCGCAACAGAACGGCGGGCAAGGAGAACTGCGGCAGCGCCGTCTGATACCTGGGATGCATTACCTATTCACTCGTTAGTTGAAATAATGAGCCAACTCGCGCCATTCCTCACCTGCATGAGTTGATCCGGTTTTCGAGAATGCCGGTTTGAGCTTGGCTAGGCTCTCGGCTGTAACACCCTCTCGGACGCCATCATCCGCCTCTACGACGATCTCGTGAACTTTTTCAGTCTTGGGGTCGGTGATCTTTGTCTTGATCGGGAGGATTTCAGCCTTGAACTTGCCAGCCTTCTGAGCAGCAGCGGCCTTCTGGAATGAATGTGCGGCGAATTTGTCTTGAACCTCGCGGGAGATGTTATAGTCGCTAGCAACATTTTCGGAGGTGATGCCCATGGGGATCGTGCAATCTTCGGCCTCCTGAGTTTGGAGTACCTCGTCAGAGAAGTCTCCTGCACCTCCCGGGCCGTAACCAAAGGTCATGGACTCTACGCCAGCGCCTTTATAGATATAAGAAAGCGGCCGCAAGAGTTCGCGAGGGACAACTCACCAATACCAATGTCAATCTCGCCGACAAGGATTTGGTTGGCGATCTGGCTGACAGCGGAAAGGCCCGAGGAGCATTGTCGGTTGATAGTGTTGAGGGAGGTGGTGTTGGGGATGCCAGCGTGGAGAGCGGCCATACGAGCGGCACTTGCGCCGCCAGCTGGAGGAAGTACATTGCCGACGGAGATATCCTCAATCAAGGAGGGGTCGAGGTTGGCTCGTTCATAGACAGCCCGAAGGACTTGGGACAGGATGTAATCGGGTTTCGTGTCTTTGAAAGCTCCTTTCCTAGCCTAAAGCGTCGTTAGTGGGGTCAGAAGGGCTGGAACGATAATACCAACCTTGGTCACTGCTGAACGGATGGCAGAGACAATGACCACATCGTTGTCGTTTTTCTGGAGAATGCGGGCCTTGGCGGACGATGAGGAGGCTTGAGCGGACATGGTTCAAGGAAGTGCGGTACAGAAAGTCGTCAAGTGCGGATTTATAAATGATTCTGACTTACCCGGCACACATAATCACATGCCGCGTCGGTGTCTCAAAGGTCCGGAGATTAGCTAATTCTGTGATTTATCACCACTTGGAAATTCAACAGCTTCATGGCTTCCCGCCTCATCCGGTTCCAGGATTTCGATTCCAGCTTTCACCACGGCGAATCTCTTCATGAGTCCATACACATCATCCGCGAAGCCATCACCCATATCCGGGAAAATTGGGCAAACTACCAAGATCTCATTGACCGCCTGACCGTATTTCTCCAAGATGCTGACAATCTTGCGCAAGACGACGAGCGTCGCCTCATCGAAGACATGTATCTCACTCCCAAGGCATGGGTCGATAGAAACCCAGACGGTCATGATACCAACGACTTCAGTATCCTTCGTCTGTACCTATCAGACTTTGGATATCGTGAGGTTTTTGGAATTGCAGAGGAAGCAATGCAAACAAATTCCCTAGTCACAGTACACGACCTCATCCCTGCCATTTTCCTCATCGAATTACTCAACATCGACCTCTTCAATTACACCGCTCTGCATGATGAGGGGAACGACTTCCAGGGCATCGTTTACCGTGGGTCATACTCTCCAGAGACCCGCATCCAAGAGTTCAGGGACCTTTACGCCAAACCCCTCCCCGAGCGCTATTGGGCAGTCCCCCTCCCTATCATGTCTGCCAGTTTATCCCCCAACACGGCTCTCGCCCATGCTTTGGCAGAGCCACGCCGACAGTCGAGCCATCTCCTACTCTGGAGGATCCACGTTGCCTCTCTCAGCCCGCGCAGCCTCGAAATGTACAAATCCCGCTTCCCCACGAGCGTGGTATCCACCATCTGCGCTGTTCCCGTCCACCCAATCTCCCCGTATCCAGACGAACGCGAGGTCATACTCCGGGGCCCATTCTTTCAGCTCGTTCGTATTGCAGACGAAATTGTTGATGGAGTAGGGAGTGTGTGCGTCATAGACCTAGTGATGCTCAATTCCAACCGCGACCACCCAACCACTATGGAACTCAGCGCGGCGCGTGGCCAAAAAGCAAGGGAGTTATTCGCTGCATTGGTCGCGATGGAAAGGTTCAGCGTTTGCAAACGGCTGGCTGATAGCTTCAACCTTTCTCGTGACGTGCAAGAGTACGCACAGGCGTATGCAGCCACACAGGAGAAGGTTACGCGGCTAGCGAATAATTAGGATCGTTGACATTGTAACAGTGGATATCTGTTGGGACCCGTTATGTTGTGCAGCTACAGCTTTATCTTTTGTAGCCTTGGCCGCAGAACCATTCTTGCTACGTTTTCCGGGGCTTGAGCCGGTAGCCCGGCTTCGTCGCTGTGCAAGCCATTCCATACTCCGTTCCAGGCAAGTGTTAAATCCTTTCAGTTATGAGCGCTTGAACCCCTACGTAACGATTTCATAGATCTGGTTCCATCAACCCGGTAAACCAGCCAGGTTCTCAGGCGGAAGGCCTCAGAAAAACACTCAATCCGGAATGCTGATCAGGAAATTGTGGGAGTTAGGATATGACAATACATACCATTATAATGTTCATAATCTCCATCATATGATGATATGGAAGATAATCCATTATAATGTCCGACGAAATTCACAATCGGCTATCAGATCACCACCAGATTACTAATTTCATCAGATGTGGTGGGACTGGCAATCAACTACCATCGGGGTGTGGGGCTTACATTGTCTTACAAGATGCATATCATATGGCTTGAAGGGGACAACTGAGGAAAGAGCAAAAATCAATATCTGTGCGAACTTTCTTGTTTTCATCATACTTCAAGTTTACGGAATGCGTTAGAGACTTTCAATTACTTTTATCTTAAGTAGGTGCTTGACTCAATTTACTTTCTCACTTATGGGGGTTCGAACTTAAGGACTCAGATCTTAAATTTATCACGGTCAGGTAAAAGTAGTCAGTGTCAACAGCTGAGCTATTATGGCATTAAAGCTGTCACGGTGGGTCAGAGTTTTGATCTCATGATTGGTGGACTTAGAGAAATTTTACCTTTAGCAACGATGCACTTACAGTTGACACCTCAGGCCTCAGGATTCTCAACGATATCTGACCACACAACGCGAAACATCTACGGGTTCAGTAAATTATAGTAGCTAATGCATCAGGAAAACCCGATCCGGCCATATATCCATATATACCAGTAAATACCAGTATATACCAACACCTCCTATTTAGCAGCATTCAAGGTCTCAATATTTATTTATCTGGCTATTATCCCCCAAGCAATATTTTGCCTGTTTTTAGCACCATTATATCCTTGTATATCCACCAATGTGTCCCAATACTATTGTAATATCACTCTCATATCATCTTA